>VZTF01006149.1:2825878-3113299 GCA_013397755.1 Cnemophilus loriae
CTCCTCTCCTCTCCTCTCCTCTCCCTCCCCTCCCTGCACTCATACAACAGAGTGCCTGCACTACTCTTTTGATTATTATATACCCATGTGAGCTACAAAACATTTTTTTTTGTCAGAAGTCCTGTATAGAGGGCAGATGAAACCAGGCACTGTGATTCATCAAACGTAAATTTAGACAACTAGCACGTACACATCTACCTCCAGAATTTTCAGCCCACCAAAAATTTCCAAAATATACAACCTTAATGCATGATTCCTCCAAATTATTCTGTCTACTTCAGGACATCTTCTTCTGGAAAATATGTAGTCATCCAAGTGTTAGTCATTTGATTAGTTGAATCTAGGTCTGTGTATCTCTTATTTGACTTTCAGCTGACTTGAATAATTTTTCTGTGTAGTCTCTGACCCCACAGACATCCGCCAGCAAACACAGCTGCTCCGCCCTGTGTTTTGTGCACAACAAACTCTTCACCTGGTCCTTATTTCATGTATTTCCTCCGACCCACCTGCCTGGGTTGCTTCTGAATACCCTGTTCTTTCCTCTGTGAGTTCAAGTGCTTTGGCCTTTTTAATCCCTTTTGCAAGTGCATGGATCAAACCATGACTTCAGCCTCTAGTTCTAACCTACTGCCCCATTAGCAATGGTCAGTATAGGATGTTCTGGTGAATTTTTCTCTCTCGGCAATGCAGAAGAAACTTCGGGCTTCCTCCCCCTCTGTTGGAACATGGATCCCAGCCAGTTGCTTGGTTGTTTGTCCTATCTTTGTGAACCCAGCTGCATATATATTTTATTTCACTCAATCTGTCACTTCACAACCTGGTCATCCAGGTGCTGCAGAGCCTAGGTGATCTGTGTACCAAAAATATCAAAAAATAGAAAGAAAAAAAAAACAAAAAAAAACAAACAACAACACAAAAATCCAAAACCAAAAAAAAATTGCATTTTTTTTTTTTATTTGGAAAAGATGGTCCATACCTATGAAGATACCTACATTTTTGTAATACAAAGGAGGATATAGAAGAAGAGAATTGTTTGGGCTCAAGGAAGAATTTCTCTGCCATTTGAAGTCAATGGAGATAGAAATCAATAGACCCCAGCTGTGCTCAGTTGCACTATTTTCTACAATCACAGATTTTAGAGTTGGAAGAGGTATATTAGGTTTATTTAATCCATCTCCTTGTCATACAACTGCATGGTTCTTTACTGTATATTCTCCACTGCCTTTCCTGATTTAGCTTATAAAACCTGTAAAGCTTAAAATAGCAGGTTAAAGACAAGAACTGAATAGTTAACTTGGGCCTATTCTGTCCTTCTACTAAAATACAGCACTAGTGCACTTCTCTGTAAGACTGTGACCTCTGTGTATTCTTCTCAGCTCCTTTGTGACATTGCATTTGCTTTACAGGCGTGAAAATACAAAAAGTTTAAGCTGATTCTATTTGTGACTTAAGTAGATTGTCCCAGGGTTTTCCATCCATTTTAAAGAACACATATTTCTGTCTGATTATATTTTGCTGAGTTACTCTGAGTGTAAAACAGCAGTGCAAAAGGAGAATCCCATGGAAGAAGAAGCAAGGCTCAGGTAAAGCCTGGCTGTTAGCCAGTGTTGTAAAACATTATTCATATCCTGTGCACAGCACACAGTTCTTAGGGGCTCAGCATCTGGGAGGGGGGAGAATTTAGGAAAATGGCTTTAAATTATAAAAGAGATCTGCTGAAAGACTCGGGAAAATGGTCCAGGTAATAATGAACAAAGCAGTTGCTGAGACCCTGGAGAACTGCACATTAAATAATATGCCATTTGTCAGGCAAAACACCTTGGCCTTGGTACTGATCTCACCTGCTCAAATGTTACAGTGCTGCCTTTTCACTGACTCAGAGGAAGATGACCCTGATTTCTACCACCACAGTTCAAAGCAACATTTGTCCCTTGCACTGGAACACAAGATGGTTGTTAATGAATTCTTTTGCAAGCATAACCTTGTAGCATCTAAAGATTCTAGATTTCATCTGTTTGAGGGGATTATGAGTGAGTAAAAAATAACCTCAGAAGGAGCCATATAACTAATTAATGTATTCTGACTTCTAACTGGATCCTGGATCTTCCCATTCCCTGGTATTCTTTCAATGTCAGAATGCTTTCACTTTTGACTGTTGTTGGCATTCTCCTGTTTCTTTCAGCAAGAATATTTCTCTTGTATCATATATTCGCATCTTCTAGGTGCTTCTTTGTCAGCTCAGGCATTCAGAAAGTTGCCATTTCCAAGTTTGTTTTCAAACAATTTTTTTTCCCCAGCAGGGAATCTCTGATACCTCTTTTCAAGGAAGAAAGAGAAAGGGAAATCTCAGTAGGCTGCAACACAGAATGACAGGATCACAGCTATTGCTGGCTCTTGCTCTCACCTTAAGGCATAGGGAATGCAAGTTGTCCATGGAGACACATGGCAAGGGAGATGTTATGACATGACAGATGTAGGAGGATGAGAAGGTCCATTGAGACCCAATAAAATCATAGAATCATAGACACATAGAATTGCAGAATGGCCTGGAGTGGACATTAAAGATCTCATTCCAACCCCTCTGCTTTGGAAAGGGACAACTTCCACTAGATCAGGTTGCTCAGAGATCCATCCAGCCTGGCTTTGAACACTTCCAGGGATGGGACAGCCACAGCTTCTCTGCTCAACCTGTGCCAGGGTCTCACCACCCTCAAAGTAAAGAATTTTTTTCCTAATATTTAATCTAAACCTACTCTCATTCAGTTTGAAGCCATTCCCTTATCGTCCTGTCACTATATGCCCTTTATAATAGATGAAATCCCTTAGCCTTACCCATGATGAGCATCTCCATCCTATTTGGTCAGGGCTGGGCTTCACAAATCATCAAAATCTTTGTAGGGCAGGCAAGAGGTTAGGAACTGCCTCAGAAGGAAGATTAAAAAAATAGAAATGTAAATGCTACACAGCTCTGTAAATGGATGGTGCATCCACAGATTGCACATGATGTGCTGTCCTGATTCCCCTATCTCCAAAGGAATAGAGGGGTTAGAGAAGCATAGCAGAGTAAGTAAGAGATTCCACAGAAAGAGAGGAAACATATAGGACCTTCTTCTTCCTAGGACATAATGGAATGAGAGGAATATAACAAACTGTGCAGCACCTCAGAATAAGCATCAGTTGAGGTCTTTAATCCTCTGCTGAAATCTGTAAGCTCGAGAATGTGTTTCCACATTCCTTGATCTCCTTTTTCATTAGAAAACAGTTATTACTTACAGTTACAAGCAATAACTATTAGAACAATATATACTTCTGCCATCTATAGGAATTGAATAACTGTCTTTGAATGTTGCTAAGACCTTTGCATCGATGATGGAGAAAAATGTGCAGTTTTGCTCTAAAGGTCCATTTTGGTCCAGCTACTAAGGCTGCCCGTAAGGATGCAATAATTGAGGCATCTGGAGCAATGGAGCAGTGCACGACTCACCCCTGCGTACAGCTGTGATTCAGCCAACAGAGGGAGAGCTGAGGTGCCAGAGTCAAGCCACTGAAGAGTACAGCCAGACACTTCCTTGGCTTACAGGCATTTTCCTCCACATAGTTCAAATTCCTCCCGTTTAACTTCTAAGCAGACCCTCAGAATGAGAGGCCTTTCAAGCCCTGTGTCTCTCTCCACTGACCTGGCAGGGATCACAGACACCAATATTAGAAGGTTGATTTACTGAGTACTCCATAGTCATGTGCAAGTGCGGAATCCAAGTGAGATGGACTGGATCTTAAGGTTTCATTTTCCTCCATGGAAATGGTAGTGGCTTTTCCAATGGTAGCCTCCACCTTTGTTTAGATTTTAACAATAGTCATTTGTGGAAGAAAGGGAATACTTATGGATCAACACACAGTCAGTACACACTATTTAAATAATGCCTATATCTACAACATCTTCCAAATTATTTTGACTTCCTGAATGGAAAAATAACAACAAAATGACTGACCATTATATGATTTGGGTTAATTCTAGCTAGAGCAGCTAGCACAACTCCTTACAGGTAAGCTGAGAAGAGATGAACAAATTCCAGCAAATAGCGCTGTCAAGTAACCCCAGAATTTCCAGCCCAGATCCTCCTTAACTCACAGAAACTCCAATCTTTCCAGGTCTGGTGTGTGTTTTTCTACTCTGATGCAACTGCTCTTTCGTGCCTATTAAAATTTAAAAGACTAACACGTTATCTTTGAAATTTTAATCTAGACACATGACAAAGTATGACCTGAGTATGAATGCAGAAGAACCTGCAATTTAGAATGCCAATGGAGCCAAATTTTAAGGGTATTTTTGTTCTTTCTGAATTTCAGGTTCGTAAACATCTTTAACTATCTGGCTCTGAGTGAGGCTCTTTATATGCAAATGATAGGCAGATTAATTCAGCAGCTCACTTGGAAGATTTAAAGAGAGGAAGAGAAGACCTGCCTGCTGGAACACTGAACCCTGGGTACAGCTGTTCAAGAAATACAGCAGAGGACAGGTTTGAACACAAGAGAACATAATGTACGAGTTAAATAGATTCTTTCTGAGCTTGTAGCAAACTCACTCTTAGCTTTCACTCCTTTCCAATTTGGCATCTGGCCCTTCTTAAAATTTCCCTCTACTAACAGTGGAACAAATTTAAACCCACTCCAGAAGTACATTTAATTCAGAGCTTGTCTTTTCTCTCCTTTTCTGGTAGCTGCTCTGTTGTCAAGCAAAATAGTCCTGCCCCTCCCAGCAGAATGAGGATTCCAGCTAAATGCATTGCCCTCCACCTTCCAGCAAACAGTCAGAGCTTTCTTCCATTAATAAGAGATTTATTTCAGCTGAAGAACGTATCCACAGGGGAGCAACTGGTCCAGCTCATTTTCATGCTGATATATTTTCTTCTCTGGGAACTGCAGAGCAACAGCATCACTGCTGCAGCACACAGCTTAGAAGCCACTAAAAGGCACTCCTGAAAACTGGCATAAAAGGTTTTCTGTCCCCAAATTCTCTACTCTACACTGCAGTGTGGGAGACCCTCTCTAGTCTGAGGCAGATTAATGTGCACCTTCAGAGAAGTTGTATTATTTCTGCTGATTTACTGAGTGCAAATTTTACAGAAATCTAAATCCCTGGTTTAATCTAAGAAATTTGAGCCTTGTGTCCAGCTAAATAAACAGCAAAATTTTCAGAAAAATTGAGACTGGAAAGCATCACATGCACTTCAAAAATCAGGGAAGGAAGATGCAGCACCATGGTTGCAAGTTTCATACAAGTGTATGCTCATGGAATCAGCTGATGTCTTCAAGATCAGTAGTTATAAACTCATCTCCTGCACACTGTATTACTCAGTAATAACCCACAAATGGTGACAGACCTACTGGCACTGCCCTGGATTACTGAGCAGAGGTCCACAGTTACACAGATCTTTTTTTAAGGGTCCTCAGACTGCAAAAGGTTGAAAATCATTGTCACTGTGAGAAATGGACTGAAATAAGTAAAAAATGAGTCATTGTTTGTCTAACTGTTTCACATCTCTTTCAGAAGGCAACTAATATTGCAGCTGACAGAAAGTCAGTTTCAGTAGATAAGAGCATCAACCAGATCCTTTGTGCTGTGACGTGGAAGAAACTTCCTTCTTGTAGAAGATCTCCAATGGAATCATGATATTTTAAATTTGAAGGGAAACATTGATGACAAGTGTTGCTGAAGGCTGAGAATAAGAACGCAAACAAAGCCATGCTGAAATGGGTGCAGCAAAATCAATCACTTTCTAAATTTAGAGTTACATTAATAAATTAAAGAACTGAATTATGTTTCCCAAGTTGTTGCAAAAATCTAGAAAAAAAAGCAGAGTAAATTAGAAACATACCTATTTCCCTTCCCTTCCCTTCCCTTCCCTTCCCTTCCCCACAGAAATCCCGTCAGCTCTTGGCAGGACAGCTGGAATCACAGTCATTCTTAAATCAGGAGACTCCCATTATAGCTACAGCTCCAGGCACACACAGCTTTCCCCTCAGCTTGAATTCCAGCTTTGATTTTTGTTTTGCCACAGAGCACATCCTACAACTCCATAAAGCAGAGAGACATCTGCAGGTAAGATCTCAGAATCACTTGCTGTAAAGTAAAGAAATGCTGGAGCAAAGTGTTTTCAGACAAGACAGTTTCCACTGTATGAAAAAACCACTGAATTTAACATGGTTTAGGACAACTAATAAAGACAAGTGATATTGCAATAAACCTATCTTTTGAGCTGTTCATCTCTTTATCATGGAAATGGAGAAAATATGAACAGCATTTTCATGAAATGTGATGCTGGAATGTGATCACCGCATTATCAGTAATCATTCTACAAGCTGTATTTAATTAACTTCAAGAATTGGAAATCATTGGAGGAAGGATTTCAACCACATGCACTCCATTTACTGATATTGTATGTGACACAGAGATATCTCAATGGATTTAGTACTTTTTAATAGAGAATGTGAATTCCTGCACCATTTTTATTAATAGCAACACACACACAAACAAACAAAACCAAACACAAAACCATCCACCTGACTGGGTTTTTATCACTGAGGGTGTACCAGCCATCATTTCAATGAACCCATTAATTCATGATGGTAGAATTATCTCAGTTTTGATCCATGTCCTAGAAGAAGTCAGTATTAGTGGACAAAAGTAAACTGTGCCCCTTAATACCAAGGAGTTCTGAGGAATTTTATCCATATCTGCTCAGGAAGTAACCCGTGTGCATCCAGGTTGTCTGCAATGGCGTCCCAGGCAGATTTAATACTCCTTCCCTCAGAAATGACAAGTGAACCAAGGTGCTCCATGGGCTGGATCCTGCTCCCTGCACGCCACTTTAGAGGAAGATGTGATGTTTCAGCTAATTCAGAACACAAGATGATTTGAACATGGCTCATTTTGTTTTCTCTCTCTTTTTTTTTTTTTTTCCTGTATTTCCATCTTTTTCTGGATCTACTTAGGCTCCAACAGTCCTGGAAAGAAACAGGGTCAGATGTCAGGAGTTTGCAAAACCCCCCACCATGGCTCAGGCTGTGACATCATGAAACCCAGCTCCTGTGACGAGACACTGCCTGACTGCTGCCACCACCCTCAAGGGACATGGTTCACTCCTTGGAATCCTGAACTATTTCAACCCAGGACAGTCTGACAGGCAAGAAAATAAGTTATCACGGCTTCATCCCTTTCCTGGGGAAAAAGGATGAAGAGTAATGTGGCTCTTTTCACCACAGTCTGTTCTATTTACAAACATTTTTCTCTGCCGTTCCATTTCAATCCCATACAAACAATTATTAGAAATGCAGATTTATTTTTCCAAATGTAATTGTGTTCTGCAAACCATTCGAGTGCTGCTAACCATTACTAATGTTAGCTGGCAAGGCTCACAGGGACAGCAGCTCTTGGAGCTAGATGTGTTTGTGACATTTCCCTTGGAAAAGAAATACAGAGGCTGAAAAATTGTGCATAAAGTATTCCTTACACTCCCAAAAACACTCATTTACCATTGCTACCTACAGTAAAAACAAATACACACTGAGGAAAAGCATTTTACATGGGACTCCCTTTATAAGAAGGTTATGAGCTCACTATAATTGTAGCAGTGCTGTGCAAGCTTTTTAATCAAGGACTTACAGGTCACTGCCACCCAATAATTACAGTAAATTCAGTTTGGCTCTATTTAATTTTTTTTACTTTGCTAACTGGTACTGCAGCAGTAAAAAATCCTGGGTGGCTACAAGCCTGCAGCAGATTGCTGTGTAAAGCAAGACGAAATTGTAAAAACCAGCAGATTCTTAGAGATATCACAGGCAGAAAAAATCAGATAAAATAGGTAAACTGCCTTCTCATCATAACAGTCTTCATTTTGTGAGTGTCTAGGCACAGTCAAAGCTCAGCTGATTAAATGTAGGCATCTGTATCAGGTAAGCTGGATCACATCTTAGATTTCACTGCTTGTTTGACAGAACAAAATTTCTAGAAAAATAACTTTTACGATTCGTATTTACCTATAACCTTTCTAAGAATTAGATATTTATTATATTGCAATACTGCATAAAGAAATATGCCGAAATTAGTATTAAGTTCAGGACATTCATAAAGTATAATTATCTTAAGATAGCTGAACTTATGACTACTGTTATTAAAAAGCATTTTTTAATTTATTTACTCTCATATAACAATTTGCATGCCATAGAACAACTTTTCAATTTCATAAATACTCTTTACAGCTGGGGTTTGGTATATGCTAGAATGAGATCTCTGCCAGTGTGAGGACCTGGCTCCAAAACCATCCTTCTGGGTAATCACTGTTGTTTGACAAGTTAATTGTTGATCCAAATGCTTACAAGCATGAAAATGCTGGCATGTTTATAGTAGGTAAAGATCAGTGAACACTGGTTTTTTTAGTCCCCAGAATTGTCAACATTTGTGAAATCTCTATTTTACAGATAAAGAGGTAGAAAATGTAGTGTCTTTTCCAAGGTTCAGTGGAAGGTCATATAAGAATCATCTATTAAAAAGCATTCATTCTGTAAAAAATGTTCTAGAATTACTAGAATTGTTCTAGAATTACTTAATTCTCTAATCACTTTGTACATCTTTTTTCTTCTGCAGTGTCACGTTTGGGCCTTGTCACTGTGAAATATTTGACTCTTTCTAGGACTGCACTTTCTTTTTAAATATTTGTACAAGGATTTACACAAGGGAAGTTAACAGTGTTCTTTGGACAGGAAGATGATAAATAGTATTGAGAAGAATCCTGGTTAGAAATCAGTTTTATTGCCTCCCAGACTTGCCAACTCGCAAGTTCAGTTGTTTCTGGGGAAGTGTTTTAATGGCTGAGACAATATGCAAAAGAAAGACAATATTGATGGCCCTAATCGAGGTTGTTAATGACTCTAGATTTCCAAACTTGTCTGGGGGACTTGAGGAGCACTAAGGTTCCTGTTATCAGCCTTGATTGCAGCAGAGGTTTAGGAAGGAAATGGCCAATTTTCTCCTTAAAACAGACATTTGTAAACTCAGGAAAAAATATTTTTGGAAACTTTAGCCATAAGAAAAATATGATCAGGTAGGAAAACATTTGAAAACTGAGCTGCAAAGACAGTTGAGAAGAGGAGATAGACACAGTTCCTGTCTGAGGGGTGAAACGAATTTCAAGGGTGTGAGATGAGGTAGAACTGCATCCACCCTTCACTATAACACATACACAAGTGGGAAGAGATTTAAGGCTACCTAGACCTCTATTAATTTATTATTTTCATGCTTGTTAGTGCTTCTCTTTGCAAAAAAACCCTGCTTATGGTGAGTTTTCTTAAATATCTACATATATAAATAATATTTCTGGTTTTTTACTCTGTAATTTCTTATTTGTAGTTGGAAATATTGTCAGAAACAAGGAAAGTAAACCAATGCTATACAAAGATTACGCTCAGGCAGCTAATGGAGTTTGGGAAGGTCACAGAATAAAGTATAGAATAAAATTAGAAAGAGAATAAAACTTTCCAAACTGTAATTTGAGCATAAAATGTAAAAGAACTTTTAGCTATGCAGCTCTTGTACTGTAAGCTGATCCCAAGTACAGTTGGATATGTCCACTATCAGAATTTCCTGTTATTCAGAATTCACAAGATGTGAATGTGTGCATCTGTGGAGATCAAAAGTAATCCTTAAAAAATTCACCATCAAAATGTATAAATAATCCTGCTATTTACATCAATTGCCTGGAATTTTATCATCAGAACTGTGGCACTTACAATTGTACACATCAGAGATCAAGGGAGACATGTAAATGTTTTGAATAGAACATAGTTCATTATGGTTCTTTTAATCCATAGAGTTTTATGAGCTTTAGAAGGGACTCCATATAAAATTAGATCACATTCATCCAAATAAAATGCATTGAAATAAAATGGGTGAATCTCAGTGAATATTCAGCTCTGCAGTGCTTTTCCACTGCTCAAGGATACACTGCTGAAGTCCTTGCTGCTAAATAACATCCTAATGATTCTTTCTGTCAGCTCGAAGTCTAAAATATAAAAACAACTGTAAATATTTATCTATCATTACAGGGGCAGATCTTTATAAGGAACAAGATAACCACTGTGCAATGTTTACATATTTATTTTAAATGCAGTAAAAGCTTTCCCATAAACCTAAAAGAGTGGCAATAGTCTTTTATACTCTGTGTAAGGAGTAAATTTAGGTGGAGTTTCTATTTGTTGAGCCTTTCAAATGATGAATGGTTAATAAACTCCCAAGCCTCCCAAATTAAGAATGTTTAAATAGAAATAAAATGCTCAGATACAATAGATGGGATTCATTTAATTTTATGTGTTTCATATTTTAGATGCCACTTTTTAAGATAGTCCCTCAGTCATTTTTATTTGTAGTCAGCTGAGAGAAATAGAAACTAGGATTCACCTCATCCCACTGCAGAGGATAAAACCAGTCCAAATTATTTTAAAAATATAATATTTCTCATAGATGATCATTCTATTCAAGTTCAGTGGTCGTCAAAGCCACTAAACCTGGAGTCTGTTGGCGTGTGTGGAGCTTCATCCCTTTATGCAAAACCACAGTGATTCACAGCAGAAGGTCTGACTCAGGATTTTCTAGAAGTCAGTGAACAAATTTTGAGGTTAGCATGGTTTAGAAGGAGTGAAGATTTTTATTTACTACAACAGTTTAGTTTACCCTACAACTCTCATCACACCCCACTTAGAGCAGAGAGCATTTTAAAGCTCCACAGCAAGCTCTTTGTAGCAGATTGGTGGTGTCAGCAAGGTGTCAGGCACCAAGGTAACACCAAACAAAGCTGCACTTACAGCTCCCACAAGGCACTTATAATTAATGTACAGGAGCAGTATTCTCCATGAGAGATCCCATTCGATGCATTAAAGGTGTTTTAATGAGCAAAATGCCTGAACTTTCCAATTTGCTGCCAGATTAAACCTTACTTTACTTTGCTGCCCATGATTTGTTCCTGCATAGTCCCTTTTCTCATCCAGGTTCTTATTTGGAGTTTGCACCATGGAACGGGTTTGCATATGTCACAACAGCTTCGTTAAAAAGCCACATTGTTCAGGCACAGTCTTAATGAAGGACAAAAAAAGTAGGACCAGATTTACCATTTCATAAGAAGAGCAAAAAAACCCAAGCTTTTGGTGGAAACTCAGAAGAGTTTTAGACTCAGCTGTCATCCCAGTAGTTTCACAACTATATTTTAACTATTCCAGTGTTATGATCATGCACTAGATTCAAATAGGGTTTTATGATTTGCTCTAAACATAGTCAACTCTACCTTGGACTTACCCTATTCAGGGCACTATGTGAGTAGAGGAGCTCATCTGCTTACCCATGAGGCAAGGAGAACCTTGTTCCCAGTGTTTGTCAAGGTTCTCAGAATAATTTTGTCATCTTCTTGCCTGTACATAACCTGTGAGGCTTATATCTTTTGGCAGATGTGGTATGTCCCAAAGAAAAAAAAAAAAAGAAAACACGCAAGACTTTTACAAGTGTGTGCATTTCCCTTCAGTACTTGGACACTTGGTGCATAGAGTCTGACTCCAACACATGGAGGATAAACAATGATGCACCTGCTTTCAGTGATTAACACAGGGCACTGTAATCAGGTGCAACAGCAGACATCCTCATGGATCCTGAGGATCAGAAGATCCATGCCCAAAGATTCTGCTTTGAGTGCTGTCTGAGTCACGTCAAATATTTCAAAGCACTGCTTCAAGAAAGACTTCCAGAAACATCAAAAATGCCCCTTTGTCCTCCAATTCACAGCAGTTGCTTAAAACAACAAAAAAAAGAAAACAAACAGAAAACCCTCAAACAAACTCAACCAAAAAGCAGCAGACCCTTTAAGAAGTAGCAGTTGTTCCTTTCTATGAGTGCTTGCCTTAGCTCTTTCAACTTTCATAGACTGTTTTTTAATTCCTCTTATGGATGAAGTAGGTTTTTGTACTTGTAGGAGGATGCAGAAGGACAAAACTGCTGTAAGTGTGCAACCACAGGCAACCAACAAAGCTTCTTTGATTTTCTGTCATATGTCACCAAGCTTCAGCACTTGTTTTAATCTCTACTGCTTTCCCCAATGCATCCAAACATTTATGCCTTTGTTTCCCTTCCCCTTATATTTTTCTTGTTTTCTCGCTGAACTTCTGCTCCTGGAAGCTTTGTGCCCTGTGCAGCACAGCTCTCTGAAGAAGCTTCATCTGTTTCTGCAGTGTGAGCTCCAGGGCTGGTGCAGAGCTGGTCCCAGGCACCAGCTCTAATTATATAATTAAGTGTAGGCAATAAGAAGTGAGTAATACTTTCAGTTTATTTGCTTTGTGAGGAATCACTCTAATCTGAGTGAAAACGACCTGACGGATACTTCTGCGTGCCATCTGTTTCTGTAAAACACATACACTGCTTCTCAGTGCAATGTTAACCCTTCTCCTCATGTTTTGTCACTTACTCTGCATTGCTCTTTGATAGTGCATTTTGCAGAGGCCAAACCCTCTAAAAGCCTTGACACTAGGAAGACACAAATACATTAAAATTTTTACTGTCTCGGGGGAGAGAGCCTCTCAGTACATTCTGATCACTGGCATCATTAATAAGATTGCAAAATTCAGAGTATCTCATGTTGGAAGGGACTGTAAGGATCATCAAGTCCAAATTCCTGCTCTATGCAGGACTACCTAAAACTAAACCATGTGACTGAAAGCACTGTCTGGACACTGCTTGAACTCTGACATCATTAGCATCCTCACATTTCAACAGAACCTTGGGCATTCATCCTGTTTCAGGAAGAAAAGCAATATCAAAATGTGATCAAAACTGATAGCACTTTATTTACTCGTTCACTCTGTCTTAGCTCCTTCTCAAGGTATTGTCCCTTATGCTGCTGCCTTCATTTTCTTGGTGATCCACTTGAGAGAACACAACCAACAGCTTTCCTAAAATATGGGCATTGCCAAGCTTCTGTTGGTGGGGAGCACTTGAATGAACCCTGTTCTGAATTGTGCCTCACTAAATTCACAGGAATGTCATGTACCCGTGGTTTCTGAGCTGCAGGCTACAGGGTAATGGCTGCTATTACAAGGGGAGCATCTGTCCTCCTTTTATCCTTTTACTGGTGACACTGATGGCATTGGACATTATTCTCTAGAGAACAACCTACATTAAGAACCCCCCAGGGCTGGGGTCTGCCAGACTGTGGCTGCAGCGTTCAGATTTCAGCACGTACAGTACCATGATAAAGCATTTTTAATGTGTCTTTGGCCACATCTGAGAAGAACATGCAGTGGCTGAAATCACACCCCTTCAAACAGCAGCTGTTCTAGATGAACTCCTGTTTGCTCTGTGGCATTCTTACAAACCATTTACCTGGTAAGGACAAGTTTAAAAAAACCCCAAAACATTTAAAATTAAATTACATTATTTTAGTTTTCTGGAATGACCATGTCTACTGACCTTGCACACATTACAATGAGGGCTGCTACGAGGAGCAAGAATTAACCCAGAATTTGGGATCACAAGCTTTTTCCCAGCTGAAACAGCTTTGGGAAAAGAGAAACAGAAAAGGGCAACTGAAGAGTTGCTGCGTCAGGAAGTATTTTTGGATCTGTTGGCTGTGATGGCAAAGCCATAGCAGCTACCACAGTCCCTGGCCTTCTGCATGGGCAGTGGTTTCCTTCCCCTCCTGCTCTGCAGCTCAAGGTTGTCACACTGTCACTCTTCATGAGGCTGCACTGTAACCAGGAGCACAGAAATACAAGGTGCGTAGAAGTGAAATACAGCCCTTTAAAATGAGCAGGAAAACAGAAGGAAGTTCTCCAAGCAGTGTAGCCGAGGAGGTGGGAATATGTGTGATATGTGTGGGAGCAGAAGGAGAATGTATTTTTAAGACAGTTTTACTATCAAAAGTAGAATTTTGTTTAATCTGGCCTCTCCCTCAGCATCCCATTCAACCAGTTGGTGCTACAGCACACCAGATTTGGGGTTTGCTCTTTTTCTCACCATCCCTGTATGTGTCTTCTACAGTTTTTACATCTTTCCTCAAGTCTGTGTTTGTACTTTGCCTGTTTTTCTGTGTTTTTATCAGCTGTCTTCTCTTGTGTCTTCTTTTCTCACTCCTTCATTTAGTTTCTCTTCTGTCTTTCTGACTTCCTGTGTTCTGGCTTCCTTCCAACTTTGCAGCAGTATTTGTCCTCACAGCATCTTGCAAGGTTTTCCTTGTGCAGCTAGGTATTTTCTTTTTCCTAAATTATTAAAAATTCTAGGCCTTTTCAGACTTCATTTTCAAGTGCAACATTTTCAGGTGTATATTTGAGACACTCCCTCCAACATCTGTTCACCTATTAAAAAAAAACCACAAACAACTCTTGCTGTAGAGGTGTTGGATAGAAAAACACAATCTGCCTAATAAGAGAGAAAAGCAGAAGGATTCTCTAGGAGAAACAACTCAGCCAAAACCAAAGGTGTAATATATAAACACATCACCACCACTCCTCATTTTGAGAACAGTGACTCAGATCTCCCAAATGAGGGCATGTGGTGACTGACTGGCTGAATTACACTCCAAGCTCTGCTGGATCACTGATCCTCTCTCTGCTGACTTAGACACTCAGTTTCCATGTAGACATTTCCATGTAGACCCTTGTATTGTGTCATCTGAACTTCAGACTGAACCCTGTCCACAGAGTCCATCAAACTCAGTAAATACTTCGTTCCCAAAAAGAAAGTTTGTCAAATCCTAGACCTGTTTCAGAAGTCAGGAATGAAGTGGCACATCAGGGCTCGATTCAGTCACAGACACTAAGGAATCTCATGCCATTTGAGGTGCAATGGGCTGTCCAAAGATAACCAGACACATTTGGCAGATGCAGTATTGAACCCACAGGAGACCTACGTGTTTTGGGACGTCAGCCCCAGGCCAGGGAGGGTAACCCCAGACATCTCAGACACCTATACTCAGTGGAGCTGCACTGTGGCACCTAAGGAAGTCTGTACTAAAATTAGACAATTATTATAAGCACCATATCTCAGCTTTGACTACATGACAATCCTTCCTCTCCTCAGTGAGCACATGTAACTGTGCTACTCTCACCTTGGAAGGCTCTCTTGGAGGATATTGCAGTTTCCCGCTATAATCAAATAAGAATTTACGATTATGAGGTGGTGAGGCACTGGCACAGGTTGCCCAGAGAAGCTGTAGATGCCCAGTTCCTGGAAGTGTTCAAGGCCGGGTTGGAAGGGGCTTGGAGCAACCTGGTCTAGTGGAAAGTTTCCCTGCCTATGGCAGGGGGTTTGAAATTAGGTGTTGTTGAAGGTTTCTCTCAATCCAAACCATTCTATGATTTTATGATTTGATGTTCCGAGGTGTCAGGTTGTTTTGCTTTTTATAGATAGATAGATAGATAGATAGATAGATAGATAGATAGATAGATAGATATAGCCAGATATATAGATATAGATAGATATAGATATACTATTATTTCAGCAATGCATCGTGGGGCTCAGATGATGTCAAACAATACTTCAACCACCCTGACTTGGCCTGAGGCTGGATATGCAGCAGTGCTCCTCTTTTTCACAGACTAACAGCTGTAGGTATTTCCTTCACTTCCTTACCATTTTCGAAGATGTGAGCCTTCCTGTTTCTTTGTTCTCCATGTCATCCCGTCCATACCTTATTTTTCTTTCTAAAACATTGTGCAATGTTCCCAAGGAACACCTTCCCAGTCTGTTCTCCATAATTTCCATTCAAAACAGAGGCTACCCTCCTGCTCAGTCTAGTTGTTTTTTTCTTTCTGATAGTTCTATACCCAAACTTTCCTGTCAGAAACCCAGTCAAATTCTGAGCACGGTGCAGTGCTCCATGTGTCTCTCATTTTATGGAAAACAAATAATTATGGCCAAAACCCAGCCATGAGATGTTATTGCAGAATTAGGTATGTCTTGAGGTTATCATTGCTGACAGTGGCTGAGTTTTCCCATACCAAGGTCCAGCTATTCTTAAACTTATGCAACAAAGTAATATTTGTATAAATTCAGTACTGGGCTGACATTATTTCTCACTATAATGGAAGTACAGTAATCAAAGCATCCATACGTGTTCATAGAAAATATCTGGATTCTTTTAAAAAATAGTTTTTCTCTTCTGTCTCCCTGTTTACCAGTATCATTTTCCCAGCTGCAGTTGATCTGTCCATCCCTTGAGCTGGACTTTATCACCTCTTAACTGTCCTAATTTTGAGCATCTGTGAGTCAATAGGCTCCAAAGATGGGCTAAGGTTTTAAATTTTCATTCTACTTTTTGTGTTTTTCTTTTTCCATCGAGTATCTTGGCTAGAGGAGGTCTTTAGCAGTATGGAGATGAGCTCACATTTAATTCTGATGTCCCTCCTCAAGCCAATTGCAAATGACTAGAGTGCTTTGATCTCCTGAGGGAGAGAATTTTCAATAATTAGTTACTTCAGCCCTATTAATTCTCAAAGTAAAAGAAAGACTTATCTTGGACTCCAGGACTGGGGAAGCAGACCCAGAAGCTGAGCCTTGAGGAGTTAAGAACACCAAGTTGTTCAGCTGAAATATTTTGCTTGGCCTTCCTTTTGTACTGCAGAGAATATCCTACTGGTCTGGCTCAGGCTTAATAAGTAGGGCTTTCTTTGTTAGAAATAGTAAAGCCACAGTCACCTGAGACCGGCAACCCTGGGAAGGACTGTGCAGTGAGGTGGCTGCAGAGGGAGTGAAGGACAGCCAGCGCCCCAGATCTGCCTCTGGGAACAGTCACACTCGTCCTCCAAAGCCGGAACATTCTCTGATCTTCACCTTCCTTTCCCACCCATGTGCTGGCAGCAGTCCCTGCTTTGCCGCTCACATGGGGAGAGTGAGAGCTCACAATCCCAAAATCACCTCGTTCAGCTGCCACTGCTGCTAATGTAGCTGAGCAAACTTCTCCCTGTGTATGGAAAGAGTGGCAGGTCACAGGAGTAGCTCAGCTCCAGGATCAGCCATGGGATGGCAGCAGCTCAGAGGGTTTTTGCAGCTGTGCAATGACAGCAAGGACGTGGGAGGTGTTACTTGAGGTCTGGGCCACGGAGCTGAGGGCTACATGACTGTAAAATTAAAAAGATACAATACATCAAACCAATTATTTGATTGTAGTTTAATAAGAACTCTTTGATGTCCTTTGATTTATGTTTGTCAGCATGTATAGTTCAACAAATTATCTCTCCTGCCTATGCCACATGTGGAGCTGTGGCTTTGATAATTTTTGGTTTTTAGGACCCAAGGAAAAGTACTGGAAGGCCACAGTCCACAGCTTGGAAACTGTGGAGGTAGACACTCAGAAACACATGAGAAACAAGGGCTGAGAGGGATTGTATGGAAAAATACAGGACAGACCTTATATGTGACTTTTCCTTGGTGTTGGTGGGAGAATTTTTGCTGTCCTGCCTAAGCACAGTACATAATCAAAGAGTGGAAAGCAGTGGGATGAAGAAAAGCCCTCAGGTATCCAAAGTATTAGATTAAATAAAATCAGTGCAATTTGCATTTTAAACATCTTTTTGGGGACTCTGCAGCTTGTGAATTGTTACATTGGATTATAAAATTAACTAGATTAAATGTCTTGCACTTTGTGCAGCAGTCCAGTTTTTCAGCTCACTGATTATGGGGGGCTTCTTCTCTCGCCTCTTTCATTCCACATTCAAAAAACCCAAACAAACAAACAAACAAACAGAAAAACCCAATCATGGAATCTAATTTTTAGTATCCTCTAATGCGTGGGTTTTTTTCAAACATGAGCTCCTTTTTCACAGCCAAGGAAAAGAATTCTTACAAAAACATGCATCTCAGCCCTGTTTCCATTCATTTTCAAATGATTACAAATGTCACTTTTAGCACTTTTTAACTGGAGTGTAATGGGGCATCACTAGATTCTGTAACCTTGAAGTCTGGTCTTTATCCCCTCTTATCATTTCACCTAAATGTCAAATTCAGCAGGAGCTATGAGTGTTTCTATTAAGACCAAATTAGACCCATGGATGGAGGAGAATAATGTTAGATACCCATCAAAAATGAGCAGTGCTCAATGAGCTCGTGGTGCATTTTTCTCCACTATACTGTTCTGAGTCTCTGTGTGTTTGTGAGACTCACCCCTCTTGCAAAAACAGTGAAAGCAATGCTATTTCAACACTTGACTCTACTAATACCCGGTGTGAAATATATATTGACGTTTAACAATCCAAAAATATTACAGTCCAGCTGATCTGATTCCTTTTTTTTTTCCTTTCAAAAAGCTTAATTTCATCCAGTAAAATTGTGAATTGCAGAACTATTTATGCCATAATCAGCATATTCACAACATGGGACTGTCCATAGCACCATTGCTTTCACAAAACTCAGTGTACCTGTAGATTGGTTAAACTTGCTTTTGCAGAGCCAGTAAGTGCTTTGCAATAATTCCAGAAATCACATGTATTTACCTTAGTTCTCACAGCTTAATTGTGCAGGAAGGGTTGGCATTATACACCCAACAATTTGGAGGGAAGGTAATCATAGAATTATAGAAGGGCTTGGGTTGGAAGGGACTTTAAAGATTATCCAGTTCCAACTCCCTGCTACAGGCAGGGACACCTTCCACTACTCCAGGTTGCTCCAAGCCCCATCCAACCCGGCCTTGAACACTTCCAGGGGTGGGGCATCTGCAGCTTCTCTGGGTAACCAGTTCATATTTGGTTAAGAAATTAAGTTTCAGTGAAAACAAGCATTGCATCCATTCTATATAAAGGGAAGCATCTACAATACCTTTAAAACTGTCTCCTTTGGTATTTTAGGGGTAAAGTAGTGTAAAAATACTTCAAATTTCCCAACTATTCAATTTATTTTAAAATCATTTGTAGCATAAAACAAGATAATAAACACACGGTCATGAATTTGAACAGATTCTACATGGATCTTATGCAGAAAAAAAAGTTTAGCTTTTTTTCCCAACCAGAACAACAACACAGCAACTGAACTTCCCTGTGGAAGTTAATCTACTTTGTTCCCTGCTCAACCCTATTTGTGAGCTTTCCCAAGTATTAAGCCACCTGTAAGGGAAAATATTTGTCTAGCAAACTTACAAGTGTTTTTTTCTCTTTCCATTCTCCTCTCCTTGTTAACATTTTGTGGGCATTGCAAAGTGAGTCTGAATAGCTTCAGTTCCTTTGTAATTGACTTGTTATCGGTTAAGTTCAGAGACACTCCTTCAGTGGAGTATCTGAAAATTCCATGCAGCTCTGGGGCCCCAGCACAGGGGGATATGGACCTGTCGGAGCAAGTCCAGAGGTGGGACACCAGGATAATTGGAGTGATGGAGAACCTGTCCCATGAGGAAAGGCTGGGAGAATCAGGATTGTCCAGCCTAGGAAAGAGAAGCTTTGAGGTGACCTAATTGTGGCCTTCCAGTACCTGAAAGCAGCTGACAAGAAAGATGGAGAGAGACTTTTTATGAGGATCTGGAGTGCCAGGACAAGGGGGAATGACTTTAAACTGAAAGAGAGTAGGTTTAGATTGGATATTAGGAAGAAATTTTTTACTGTGAGGGTGGCGAGGCCCCGGCACAGGTTGCCCAGAAAAGCTGTGGGTGCCCTATCCTTTTAAGTGTTCAAGGCCAGGTTGGACAGGGCTCTGAGCAACCTGGTCTAGTGGAAGGTGTCCCTGCCCATGGCAGGGAGTTGGAACTGGATGATCTCATTTGAGCTGCCCCCTTTCTCCACTCCTGTGTACTCTGTACGGTGCCAGACTACGACAGGGCCAAAAAAAGGTGGGGACAGCTGGGAGAAGTTTTGGTGGCACAGCTGTTCCTTTGCTTTGGGAAGTTCCAGACAATACCATTAGAAATAGGTAAAGCAGGTTAGGCGAAGTTAAGGCAGGCTGAGTTGAATGTGAAGATTTTATCAAGAAACACAACTTAGTGAAGAACCACATAAAGTATCACTGTAACCCCAGAGCCTCATGACCCCTGGTTGTTACAGTCCAGCGAGAGATTGTATTCATGCTAAAAGACACTTCCTTCTTCAGCATGATTTCTGCTTATGTTCAGATATTTTATGTATTCAACAATATTTAAGATAATTAAGACAAAGCATCCATGTAAGTCCTAAACAAGTGCTTTACTCTATAGGTTATCAGGCAGATGGGGAAATCTCCACTTAATCCCGGGGAGAAAGAGAGAGTTAAACAATTTTTTGACTTAGAGACCTGAAGTCTGCTTCTGAATATTCTTGTTTGGTTGAGCATGTTGCCTGTGCCATTGATTTTAATGATGCTCCAAGACCTGCAGAGGCATCTCCCATTACTGAGCATCCCCAACAGAGTGTGAGACCTGCCTGCCCTGGCTCTGTCACCCTGAACAAGCACATCTGCACCAGAGTGCCTCTCCATGCTGCACGGCCCAGCCAGAAGAGAGGAAGTCAGGTTTTAAGAAGCTGGCTGAAAAGTTAAATTTTCTCGACAGTAAGCAACACAGAAGGTAAACAAGAATATTATTAAGCTTGTAGCCTGTACCTCGTCATTTTGCCTTGAGAGGTAATTATAGGTGATAAAATAAACTTTCCTAGCCTAATTTTCTTACCCAAGTTGAAAGCGAAGAGAAAATACAATACTTGGGCTCTTCTTACCAGTTTCTGAGGCCTTACTGACTCTAAGGGTATCCACACATTATCGTAGAAACATAGCATCACTAATGTTGGAAAAGACCTCTAAGATTACCAGATCCAACTGTGAATCTGCCACCACCACCATGTTCACCACTAAACCATGTCCTCAAGGGCCATTTCCATGTTTTCTGAACACTTCTGGGGGTGGTGACTCCATCTCTACCCTACGCAGTCTGTTCCAGTGTTCGTCAACTCTTTCCATGAAGATTTTTTTTCCTGTTATCTATTGCAAACCTCCCCTGGGGCAATGAAAGACAATTTCTGTATCCTAGGAAAGATAATCCAACCTGGCCTTAAATTCAACCACTGTAACAAAGCAGCCAAGGACACACCTTGCTTTTGGATAGTTTGACTTTGTGCTGTCTCCAAGCCAGCTTTCAATTAGTGCAGACATGTAGCAAATGCTTTATAGGGACAAACAGCCCAAGAATACACAATTGTTAATCATAGTGAAAAGATCTCAAAAATTTTAGAATTGAATTTTTTTGCTTTCCTAGCTTCAACTTTATTCATGACAACTATCAGCCAGAATTGCCATATTTATAATTTTTAATGAAAAATTGGGGGAATGGGAGTATGACAGTTCCAGACGAAGATTAGAAAACTAAAATTTTTGAGAAGAACACAAAAATATGGGATGATTTCTCCCAAATGCCTTTTATAGGGAAAAATATAATCAATCATAATTCTCAGTCTGGCTTTGCTAATATTTCCGGTTTTAATTATGCACAGACCAGAAGGCTAATCAGGGAAGAATCATACCTGCTAATGTGAGATCAGAGGAGACAGCTTGTCCTAAACATTTCTGAGTGACAGTGATCCAGGAAATTAAAAACTGTCCCTACGTATAGAGAGACAAAGTCATAATTAAAAGAGGAAAGCAAATAAAATAAGAGCTTCTGTTGGCCATATGTCTTCATCCAGTGCAGGTCTATTTGTGGCATTCAATTATATGTGTAAATCAGTGCTGCTGCTTTGCTAAAATTACGATACAATATTTATTGCAGTGGTTCATTGGTTTTAACACTGCTCTGTCCCAGCTTGCCAAGGTCATCAAAAGTAAATTCTGAAAAACCAAAGAGCCCACTCCTAAAAACAACGGTTTCCCATGGAACAGAACCTTGGTTAGATAAAATTCAATGCAGAAAGTGTGAGAGACTTTCACAGTGCTACATTGAAATAACATTTCTCAGGAGGAGGAAGAATAGGAAATCAAAGACTTTTGTGAGACAACGGTGATGAGAGGCTGGGCTGCTTTTCCATTTTTCCCCTGAGAGATCATCGTTCTAGGAGCCCTTGTGACTTTGGGACAGTTCTGGGAAGGGGGAGTATAGCTTGCAAAAGGAAGAGTTTGTGGAAAACAATACAAAATTAGTCTGTAAGCACACGCTATAGGCAAATCAATTTCTCCACAGGAGGCCAATTTAGCTCCAGAAATGTGGAGTTTATGCATTATTTATCTGCCAGAACACAGAACCTAAAACTTGGTGGGAGATAGATGACTTGGGCTTGTATGAAGGTACTCTAAGATGACAGAAGTCACAGATTATGTGAGAGGATGTTGCAGGGGGAAAACCTGCTTAGGTGTTTAAGCTAAGTCAAAATAGAAGCAGTCTATTCATTTTTTATCAACACATGATTAACTGACAAACGGTGAACTGTCTACTCAGAGTGAGGATCAGTCGTGTGACACATGATCACAGGACTGGATACTTACAAATGTTAACTCCTGCAGATTTCTCACTGTGGTGTCCCTCCCTGGCTGGGTACCAGATCTCTGCAGCATCCCAGAGAGGACGTTTGCCCCAGCCTGGGCAGGCTGATGATGCCATAGGGCAACTTCTGGCAGACCCAAACCAGGCCCACTCTGCTACTCCTCTCCCTTCAAGACCTCTCTACTACAATACAAATTCTCATGCCGCTCCTTTAGTTCCATTTGGGATGACTCTTCATTTCAGAAATCCTTTTATAACTCACCGGTCACTGTTTCATAGGGCTGATGGTCATCTTCTTGCTTAACAAGATGAGTTTGGGGCACAGTGCCCTCCAGTTTGTGTGTTTTATCCATGGTCCCTGTGTGCTCTCGCACTCGAGGCAAAGAGGGACGATTGTCCAGGCTGTTTGCCAAGTGGGCTGTGCAAGATATCCCATAAAGGATGAGAGGCACATCACCCTAAGCTGCATCTCTGGCTTTGAATTTTAATACTACAGTTTTGATTGTTGTACTTAAAAGATGTTGAAAGAGGCCACTTGCTCTCATACTTTCCTGCTTGAGTTCCCAGTGGTCTTTTCCCCTTGAAGTTTATTCCTTGCATATAATAAGTCTTCCTTTTTTCATGTCTCTGTGTTCATACTGATAAAATTGTCTTTAAATTTAGCTGCTTATTCTATTCACTGTCTGTGGGCTGAAGCCATAAATCTCTAACAGCCATAACCAGAGCATCTGGCAGCCATTTTACATTTGGTTCACAGGAAGAAATTGCAAAGGAGAGTTATGTGTTAAGCTTTCTCCTTGAAAACGTGCAGTTATTCCCTTTGTTTTGAATAGAAAAGCAGGATATAAGTGATCCTAGGTGTCTCAAGAAAATATTACAGGGCAAACCATATATTCCTTGCCCATGGAAATCATATTAGTGAGAGCTGTGGATTAATTGGTCCAATCTCCATATAATTTTATCACATTTTCTTTGCTCCTTCCCTGCCATATAACCTCATTAAACAGTTCTCTTTGCCATGTTGAGAGAGAAAGAAGTAGCTCCACACCGTCATAACTTTGGTATACATAATAAATCTGAATATCTATTATTGTAGAAATAAATACAGATAGTGATCTCTCTATTAACATTCTCTGTACACAAAGACAAATGAAAAGACAATGTCATTAGGATCCCAAAGAGATTCACTATTGACTGAAGGATGGCAGCTAAATTAGAAGCAGGGGCTGTAGAAAGTTTTAACTTGCTTTTCTCAGACTTCTTTACTGTGATCAGATTTTTTCTGCTGCACTGATATGTATCTTTTGGCAGGCCAGGCAAGGAGCTGCAGTACCACGGGAACTATTTACAAGTGTAAAAGTGTACACAAGTGAGGATACGAGTGTATCCTCAAGTATGTTACCGATGTGCTAACACAATTTCATGGATCCCAGTGGACTGTATTATGTTTCACACAGCTGAAGCACGGTGCAGCTGGCAGTAAAATACACAGAGACCTCCACTTGTTTGGGTAAGTTTATTAGTTTCTGGGCTCAGCTGACTCTACCTGCTCCTCACTTATTATTTCTGCACGCATTAGCAAATTGAAAAGCTGATGAGGGCTCTGGCCTCACTTGGAACTCAGGCAACTTATGATCGGATGCTTTGGTGCTGTTAAGATGCCACATGCTGTCGTGCTTCCTGCACTATGCTAAAAATCATCTTGCAGATGTCTTTTTACTTCTGTGAGGCTTAGTACAAGGCTTACCAGAGGTGGGGAGTCTTGATCTTCAGTGCTTCTCATCCCACTTCTGGATAAAGACTGTATTGGCTATTGAGCTTGCAAGAGATAAGCAAATCCTTGGGCCTGAGGGACAATTGCGTCTCATGAGGTCTGCTTTTTAATTAAGAGGGCTGAGAAGTAGTGACCTTGCTGTTCTTTCTCTATACAAGTACAGAAGCAAGATTAGTGATGCACTCTTATGGGACATTACATTAATTTGAGGGAATCTTGCTTTGAAATGAGCATCATCCAACTTCAGCCAGTTTCAGTTTTGTTTACCCAGCAGCTCAGGGCACATCACTGACCCTTTACCCAAAGGAAGCAGAGCCTTCTTCATAAATAGGTGGTGAACACGTCTGTGAGATGGACATCTTCAGCTGTGGCCCCGGTGTTAGGAAGGGAGCTTGTCAAAACGTACTGCAAAGAGTGTGAGTTCTTGTCACAACACTGGGCCAGCTGAGGAACCTGACTCCTCACAAAAAGTAAAGAATTAACACAGAAACATCTGACTTAACAGGAAGCCTCTTCTTTGAGTTCAATTATATGTGGTAGTTGCAAATGAAAAGGAGGCAACACTATGTAGTAGTAGGTCTAATCTATAAAAATAAGGCCGAAACAACATGTTCAACCTAATTTTTGAAGAGCTAATGTTAAGTGTGCCAAGCCACAGCACATCTTCAGGACTGACAGGGAGTGAGTGGCAAGTCTGCAGTCAGGGAGTGGGATGTGCACTTCTGACTGCACCCTGACCCCAAGAGCCCCAGACTTGGTTCAGAGCCAGGCAGCTCAGACCAAGGCCGAGGAGAAGCTCATGCGCAGAATCCACTTCCCAGGCTGAGGCAGTTTGTGTCACATTGTCTGGGAATGCATCCTGTGTGATCGTGGAGTGAGACCTTAACTGCTCTTTGAAAACATCCATCCTGATGGCTGATATCAGTAATTCATTCTGCATTATCTGAGCCCCATCCAGCCACTGCTTATAGCTGAATCCCATCACCCTGAGTGAGTGCTCTAGTGAAAAGCAGTGGTGGTAAAATATCTCGAGTAAAGCTTTTGACACGTGATTGCAAAGCATTTTCTGTGATTGAGAAAAATACAGGCTGGATGAATGGGCTTAAGTGGGCTGGATATTAGCTGGATTACCAGGCTTAAAGGGCAGTAATGAATAGTTCAGCATCCAGCTGGCAACCAATAAGTGGAGTACAATAGGGACTGATTCTGGGACAATATTATTCCACATCTTTATCACTGGCCTGAATGATCAGACAGAATGCATCTTCATCAAATTTGCAGGTGAAGATGCAGTGTGGAAATATGTCAAATGAAAGCAAAAGTGCAAGTTACAAGGAACCTGATAAACTTGAGCCTGGGGACAACAGAAATCTCACGATGTCCAGAAATGAAACAACACAAAATTCTGCACATGGTTCTTTCAAACTGCATAATTGGCTGCAACAGCAGTAAACTTCTCTTGCTTGTTTATAGGAAATTCACACCTGCAATGTTGTGATCTGCTTTGGGTCTCCTATTCAAAAGGTGATTGGAAAAACACTTGGAGAGTGCTAACAAAGTTGTCAGGGACTCAGAGGATACAACCGTCAAGAAGAAGATGGGGGAGTTGAGTTTGTTTAACCTGGAAAAACGAATCCAAAGAAGAATCTAATTGCAGACCACTTAAAGGATTTTAAAAGGAATGGAGCCAAATTCAGCTCAGTAATAGTGGCTGGTGTTCAGCAACACCCATAAAGTGCAGCTTGGGATGTTGAGGTAGGTTAGTAAGAAACCCATTTTCACTAGCTGGGTAGTGCAGGCCAGGAATAGCTTGCCAAGAGAGGTTCTCAAAATCCAACCAAACAATGGATGTTTGACATGATTTGTTGTCAGCAATAGCTCTGTTTGAGGTTGGATGTTGGATTAAGTCCCTCTGGAGGTCTGTTCCAGCCAAGGTTTCTATGATTTGTTCTCCAAAAGTGCGTTGATCACACAGATATGACAAATTCTAACCAAGAACACTTCATTTTCCCCCCTCTCTTGAGTGGCTGTGTTAGGTAATGTTGGCAGAGTTATTTAGTAGTCTGTATGCCATAAATGTCCTTCATACAATGGAATCATAGGAAAAATTACTGGATCTGAAGGGACGTCTGGCGGTCTAGTCCAAACTCCTTCTCAAAGAGCTGTCTTCAAAGTAAGGTCAGATTGCTCAAGGTTACGCAGATTTTGAAAATCTCCAACCTTATCATCACAGAATCATAGAGTTATCAAGGTTAGAAAAGGCCTCTAAGAACAAGTCCAAGTGTTAACCCAGCACAACCGTGTTCATCACTAAACCCTGTGCCCAAGTCATACATCCACACACCTTCTGAACATTTCCAGGGTTGGTGTTTCCACCACTTCCCTGGGCAGGCTATTCCAGTGTCTGACCAACCTTTCAGTGAAGAAATTTTTCCTAATATCCAATTTAAACCTCCCCTGGCACAACTTGAGGCCATTTCTTTTCAAGCTGTTCCAGTGTTTAACATTTTCATTATGAAGAACATATTGAAAACAGATATTGTAACTTCCTGCTGTCCGTTTTCACTCTGTGTCCCTGGGAAGAGCCTGTTTCTCCTGTCAGTCACTCATTAGGACATGGGAGACTTCAGTGAATCCCCCCCATGACCTTCTGTTTCCTGGCTGGATAAACCAAACACCTTCAGCCTTTCCCTGTAAGTCGGGTGCTCCAGATCCAGTTCCACACCATCATCACCACAGCACACTGCTGATTTCTGTCCTGTTTGCTTTCCCCCTGGACCTTTCTTGCAAAGCTTCTTTCTAGCCAGTGTTTGAGTAGCAACCCTGTCCTACTGGTGATCAGTTATTCCCCCAATTTTTTGCAATTTGCTGAAATCCACAAATTTGCCAAATCCATCCAGTTTATCTGCAATTTTTCTTTTTTCTTTTTCCAGACACGCCCCCTTTAACTGGCTGCAAGGACATCGTGGCAGACTGTGAAAGGACTTGCTAAAGACAAGAGGAAAAAACATCTGCTTCTGTCCCCTCGTTCTCAGAGCCCATCTTCTCCTCACAGAAAGCAATCGGGTCAGTATAGCAAGACTGAACCCTGGTAAATCCAATCGAGCTTTTCCCAGTCACCTTCGTGTCCTTCATGCACATGGAAACAGCTTTCTGGGAGACTTCCTCCAGCAATCTCCCTGGCAAGAGCTAGGACAGTCAGTTCCCCCTTCACTTTTTTCAGGTGGGAGAAACTATTACCCCTTTATTTATTTTTTTTTAAACTAGTCCGCAGGGAAACCCTGAAGGCCACAGCCTTTAAAAGGTGATAGAAAGTGGCCTCAGAATGAAGCTGGCCAACTCCCACAGCACCATACAAAACATGTACTATAGAATTAAATCTATAATTACATTTTCTAAGGGAGCTTAGAAATATCTTTCCCCTTAGCTAGAGCTTGTATAGAATTAAGTCAGCAGATTCAGAGCAGGGAAGCCCTCCTCCCCCCTTCCATATCACAATTCTTGAAGTATTATTTTCTAGCTATTACTAAGAAATAAGGGAGGATATAAGGGCTAAAAATAAAACCAAACGGGTTTAATTTTTTTTAAAAAATCGGAATTTCAGAAACACATTGGAGAATGCAAAGTAGGAAAAGCTTTGGAGAGAGCAAGAATAAAGTCCTGGAAAATTTTTGGAAGCCAAACTGAAAGTGAGGAGCAAAATAAACTGACCCACGACCTCTCTGTTGGCCTCCAGCAGGCAACATGTCTGTCTTCATTAGAGGAGTAAGAGAAGAACAATGAGCTGCCCTTGTTCCTTTTGCATAGCTGCCAATGGTGCAACAGACAAGTGTTCCTGAGTCTCCGTGCTGCACAGAACTCAGATTAAAACCAGATTTTTTTTTAATTTTCATATCTTTTTTTTCCCATCTTCTAACCATTCCCATATTATTTCCCCTCTTTTCTGTGAAATTTGTTGATTTTCTTTTTCCCTGAATTCTTTATACTGTGCTTCTCTTCATTATATTTATTTTTAATAACTTTCCTGGCATGCTGTTTGGTTATTCTGTGGTACCCAGAATATTCTGGGTACAGGGATATTTTGTGGTATCTCTGGCACAGCATTCCACCTGCTGGCTTGTCTTCTATTTTACAGTCTTCAGACATACAGACTCAGGGGGCACTAACGCAGATAAACTTTATTGCATGCCTGGAGTTCCATGGCATTAATGTTACACAAAAAAATAATACTGCACCATAATTGTTAAGAAAATATGTTTCTATTATAAGAGAAAGTTATTGAGACAGTTTCCTGAGGCAGCTTGCAGATTCATCAGTTAGAAGACTTTGCAGTTAGCTAGCCAATCTTCAGGTCTGGATAGCCAGAACTAGTGAAACACCTCTGATTATTTCTGCACAGTCTCTTTTCCTGATTGTTTATAGAGCAGAAAATTCAGTCAGATCCTTGTTATCCTGTCTTGATTTCTGCCCACCTTCCAAACAACTCTACTCTTGTTTCCTATTTAATCACTCTGAACCATGAGACCAGTGTTTGTCAGAGCCATTGGGAGCGGGTTTATCATTCCTATTTCTCTCTCCAGAGCTAAATCCCCTCCAGGATCAAGTCTGAAGTTCATTCCTCACTCTCCAGCGTGTTCTCACAGACATGAGCTTCAGCCACCCTCACTCCCTGGCACTGCCAGGATTTATGTGAACAATCTCACTTAATGCCTGCTGTCCCATTTTAATGCCAGCCTCAGAGATGGAGACCCACAGTTTGAGAAACCTCCCTGTCACTGTGTCAATACCCTCCTTTTTGAGATTCTCTTTCAGCTCCTGGTCTCTCACATATCAAACGTCAGGCATGGACAGTTTATGCCAGCCCTGCTAGGGCTCTTTCATTCAATGCAGCACAAGTACATCAGGGCTGCTCTCGATACCAGCAGCATGTTAAGTTTTCAGACAGCTTCAGCTTGGTCTGTCATGCTAAGTATCCCCATAAACACCTGGGAGCCAGCTTTATTGCTTCCCCACCTTCCAAGATCTCCTCTGTATGATAACTGCAAAAAACAAGGCAACTGTTACACTCTGCCAGCACAACAGCCTCTTTTCTATGGCCAAAAGGCTTTTGTTTTGGAGGAAATGTGCAGTTTCTTCTCTCATACTGGGTTATAGATACTTGCAGGGCGGGGAACCAGGCAGCATCTGGCACATAAGAAAGTTGGGGCACCTGAACCAAAGTGATGCTAATGTCATCTTCATGTTGCGTTACCTGACTCAGCAGGGAGATTCAGTTAACACTCAAGCTTGTGTGGAAAAATTTGTCCTGGATGCTCAGGTACAGGATGGATAAACACAGCTCGGCTGGGCAGCCATCCACCAAGCTGCACATCCATCACAGCTCTGCTGCTCCGCTTGACCGCTCCAGAGCCATGAAAAGCACCAGGCTGCAGAAAGCCTCAGCTGTTCCTTCAGCAGAGCACCAGTCCCAGCCCCTGTCCCTCCCAGTTCCCTGGTGGCTGTTAAAAAGCCTTTCTGCAGCCTTTCCTCCATTCTCCTCCCATAGCACAAGCAGCCCATGGGACATCCAGGGAGAAATAAAACTCAGAAGCCTCCTCCCTGTGCCCAGATCCCTGAGGATCTAAATCACTGCATGTGCTCTGAGCTTCTCCACCACTCACAGACTGTGTCAGGAGGAACCTCCCATCCGCAGTTCTCAGAGGAGCCAGTTCCAGACGATGGGGTGCAGGAACCTGTAGGATCAGCAGGGCTAATGCCAGGTGCTAACACAGGGGGAGAACTGGAATTGGCAAACCTTCCTAGCAAAGGGGTTTTCCTGCCATGTTCGACATGTTAAATACCAGCTTCCCAAAGAAACAAATGACATTGCTGAATGCTGATAACATTTGACTCCAGGAGGAAACATTTGTTTTATAAATGAAAATTCTTTCTTTGTTGCAAGAGAGATACAGTTGTTCTCCAGCCTCCTCTGATTCCTCAGAGAATCACAGGGGCTTGTTTCCATTTTCTGGTGATGCTGATTTCAGGTGATGCTAATTGGTTTTCATCTTCCCAGAAATACGTCTGCTAAGTTCTGTCATCTCCTTGATGTGCAATTTCTTGGCATTACTGCTCAGTAGCACGGTTTAATGAGAGGGAAGAGCTGGAGTTATCCACTGGCACATGCTCTCATTCCTTCTCCAACTTTTCTTTAGACTGAATGAACTTCTGTTATGCCGGATATTAAATTGGTCTGAATTTTACACTTGGCCAATTCTGCTATTCTGTCTCTTGCATTTTTTTCAAAAAACAGTTGGCCACTCTAAAAAGGTCTTACACTGTTTGCATGGCGTATAGGTTATATACTGTGCACAGTGAATTTAGTGTACAAATATCCAATCAGATCAGCAGAAAACAGTAACTGGGAATTGGAATATATATAACAAAGGAGCCAGGAGTGCCAGTGTCATTAAAGAAAACCGTGGTGCCAGAACAAGGACCACAGCCAAGGGTGACAGTGCAGCCAAGGAAATGTCCCCAGACCATGAAACAGTGACAGAGTCACAAATACCAGCCCTCTGGTGTTTCCTCACCCACACTAGGAGTCTCCTTCCCCCGTGGAAAAGTTTTAGGTCAAGTGTAAGAATGGCCGTGCTGGGACATGCAACAGGCATGGGGAATTGTGGGGTTTAGGTTCTGAAGCTGTGACATTCCGTAGTTCTGCTCACCCGCAGCAGCTCTCACCTGTGACCTCCCGGGAGTGAGCATCCTGCCACTTATAAGCCATGTGAAAGGCACTAGGACAGTGTGAAGGACTCCGAAGAGCACAGATCAATAGATCAATGCTCAGCAGCAGGAGCAGCAGGGTGGAAGAACTGGCTGCTCTCACCCGCAGTACGGGCGATGCTTTGCTGCCTCCTCGGCAGCTGCCCAAGGCAAGCGAAGGCTCTGCTCCCCACCTGAACTGTCTCAGACCTCACTAAACCTTTGCAGCACACTAAACTCACCCTGAGCTTGCTGATGCCCCTCAGCTCTGTACTCCCGTCCTTTCCCCAAACTCGCAGCAAGCCCTTCCTCTCTTCCTGAACCAAGTCTGCTGCCACAGCAAAAGTGAGTTTCGTCATCCCTTGGATATCATCCTAAGGCAGTTTATCTCATTCCTGCCTGCAGTGCTGAAAAGCCTTGAAATGGCTCCTGTCCAAAATGAAGCTAAAAGGGGATTTTCCTCTGCTGAGGAACGGAGACAAAGATTACTGAATGGCTCTTGCAATTTGTGTGGGCTTTGGGGGGTGGCTGCTTGCAGGGAGTACCTTTGCCACAGTCTCCTGCAAGGGCAAGGAATCTCTTTGCCTGTGTATGTACCCCCAAATTCAGGCAGTACAAGAGACTGGGCCTCCCCAAAATCAAATCCCACAAATTAAAGCATTTGTAGGTGACACAACTCAATACCTGAGTGGAGAGTCAAATGCTTTTGCTTCTTTAGTTAATTCTCTTTCTACATTGCACTGGATCTTATATAACAACTATTTAACTAGATAAAATCCACCCAAAATGTTAAGTTGAAGGAACAGAAAGATATTCTTCATGACAGATGAAATATTTCCTCAAACTTTAGAAAACGAATCTGAAGTACATTCTAAAAATATTGTTAAGTAATTCTGAAAATGTCAAAACTATTCTTTCAACAATTTCTCCTTGTTTTTCTCTGGGTTTTTTTAATGAAATTTCACTAGATTTTGTGAAAAAATCAGCAAAGTCAGTATTTTTTACCAGTCTTGCTTACCTTAGAGCTCTTCCACCTGCTCTAACACCTGACTGAGACAAAATGCGTTGTCTGCTGATTTCAATGGGGACTCTGTTATTATGCTCACTGGAGCCAGTTTTTGAGGCCAAATATTAACAATGCATACACATTCAGCTAACATTTAAAGTGTGACTTCATGGTGCTAAAAAATACTGAAGCAAAGCCGTCACGTTGCTGCTGTGTGACAGACCAGTCTTGCAAGAAGGGCTGCTTCCATGTGACACTGTGCATGAGGGCTCGCAGATTATCAGCTGACACAAGTAATCAGGTTGGAAAATTGCTGCTACAGTAATTGAGCTGTTCAGTTGCAACTATTGTTGGAGTTATCTCCTCCCCCTGGCCCAGGAGGCAGAGAAGCAGGCCAATCCTTGTACTTGAAATCCTCCTAGCATGGAAAGCTGCAGTGCTGCAGTGCTGCTTCTTTGTTTTCCAGAAGTTAAAGGTGATCTTTAGGGGAAAGGTGTCACTTAAAGATGCATGGAAATTTATCTGTGAATCAGAGGAGACTGTCAAAGTGAATCCGTCCAAATCAACCAATATTGGGACTGATGTTTCATTGGCTTCCAGCTTTCCTCGCCTTTTTATAATTTCTAAAAGCTAAGTATTAAAAGAATCTAGAAAGAGAAACTTGTTGGGAATTTTTATTTGGTGGCACCCTCCTCTGGCAGTTACTTAACCATCTCTGGCTGTAAGGATCAAAGCAAATGAGAACCACAAACACACTGAATCTGATGGTCTACTTTGAAAATTCAACCAGGTCAGTCAATTGATCATCACATTGCACACATCAAAGCATTACAGGGATAGCCACCAGCTAAAACTATTTTGCAGCTCTTCTTTGAAAAGCAGCTTGATGGTCTATCAGGACAACAAGCTTGTCTCCCCTGGCTCTGCAACACAAGCATAACCTCAGCCTTTCAAAGTACATGAAGCCCTATGCATGCAGTTAATTATAAATAGTGTTGAAATGGAAGCTTAAAAATGGAAGGTCGTGTTCCCTCCATCTGAACATTAAATCCCTTCAAGATCAGTCTGCCCTAGATAGAAGTGGCTGCGTTCAGCTGCGTGCTATCTGTATTACAAAATGTTCTTTGAAACGATCAGGTGGTGAAGAGAGTTTGACTTGTACTTTGCCAGAGAGCCAAAGCAAAGAGGAAGGGTTAGGTACACAGCCTCTGCTAAGTGCTCAGCCAACAACACAACCGTGTTTGTCAGAGCTGCCTGGCCTCGGGGGTGTCTAACGGAGAGCTCACTTTATCCCTCTGGAGATGGGCTTCCAGGGAAGGACAAAGCCCATGAATCGTGGGGTATAATGCCTGTAGCCATTCAAGTACACACGCTGGACTTGCTGGTATGCCAGGGAACACTGCTAGGATTTATCACAGCCACCCCACTTGGAACTGATATTCAGTCACAAGTGTAAAAGACTGAGAGTCAGAAGCCTTTGCTAGTTTTCTGTCACTGCAAATCGACACTGGCCAGAGCCCTTGGATTTTCCCCAAAGGTCAACAACCAGCAGAAAGCCATGCCAACCCTGACTCCAGACCATCCTTGGAGATGTGCTGGGTCTGCTCCCCTCTGTAAGGGTTGTCAGTCATTGGAATGGGCTGCCCAAGGAAGTTTTGGAGTCACCATCCCTGGAACTGTTTAAGAAATGACTGAACATGGCATTTAGTGCTATGGTTTAGTTGACATGGGGATGTTTGGTCAAAGAACTCAATGATCTTGGAAGTCTTTGCCAGCCTACCTGATTCTACCATTTGCTTTCTGCCCATGTTAACCTGGTCAATGTTAGCTGTTTCCCACGGTGTTAACCTGCCAAAGACAAATCCTGTGAACCAATCCCAGCAAATGTCTGTGCAAATAACTTCTCTTCTAGTCTGACTATACTACAGCAACCAGCTCCCAAACGACTGTTGCCTCTCACTAAAAGCTCTTTACACCAGCTTTGCCTGGAGCCTCTGAGTTGTTGACGGGGTCTGGGGTCTGCCCAGGGTCCACCTTCACCTCCCATGTGAAACAGCACCAGCCACAGAGACTGATGGTGCTGCCTGGCATCAGCTGTACAGCACAATCACTCTGTGGGGTTGTGAGAACAAACTTCTTCCCAAGACTGAGCCCAGTTCAAAGCAGCTCAACCCAGTTCAACCCACCACCCAGTTCAACCCACTCTCCCTCACTCCACAAAAGTACCCTCAATTTTCTCTTGGGTGAGCTGAATAAAGAAGCTGCTGCTCTTGCTTCTTGTGGAGAAGGGAGATAGGTCTTGCATGGCCACCTGAAATTGCAGCCAAATACTTTGCCTGGGGTTAAATAATAGTTTTTGTTCAAATTTGGTTTCTGGTTTCAATGAAAACCAAAACTGTGTTGTTCCTCTTCACTTTACTCTTTGTATTTTAAGAGTGGTGAGGTCTCTTTTAGACTTTGGATTGATTTGTGTGTGCTGTACATATGTAGGATTACTCAGGAACTCTTGGAGACTGTTTTGACCTTCCGCTGCAACACCAGACTGTCCTGTATCTCTCCTTCCACCTTTAAAAACACAAGAGTAGCCCTTTCCAGCAGAAGCTTGTGTTTTTGGAAGCACGCAAGTCCTATCCAGACAGCAATCAAGTGTGATCAGTGAAAAGCTCCATTGCCCCTTGGGCAAAGAGTAACCATCACCTGTTTGGCACAGAGCAAGGCCGGGGCCTAAAGGAGTATGTGAATATTCCTAAATACTGCATTTTAAAAAATAGAAACAGCATGAAGCACATTCCTGACACAAATCAGCTGAAAAGCAACTCCAAAACAATGATAGAAATTTGTGATGCAGATTATGCAGGTACATGGGAATCAGTAGGATCAGATACCTTGACAAGGAAAAATAGTGCTGATACCTTTTGCAAACCTATTTTTGTAAGTTCTGCTCATATTCAACAGAAATTGGTGCAACTCCTGTATTATAGTCTGATCAGAGAGGCAAGAAAACTAAAGGATTTTACTGACTGGTCCCCCAAGGGCTTGGATGAGCATCAGTTCTACTTGGGCAAGCACATCTTGCAGAGTAAGAGCTCTGCTTTTTAGACCTTATTGGCTGTTTAGCTTTACTGTCTCCCCTTTCTGCTCTCGGCCAAAATTGTAGTATACACTTGTCATCTAAAATTCCAGCACCATATTCATCTGATAAGAATTCAAACAATAAAGAAGGTGCCATGAAATTAATCTAACACTCTGGCAAAAATCAGAGAGGTGGGAATTGATAAAGTACAAGCTTAATCCATCCCTCTCTGAGTCTCACTGTCATTTCAAGGCCCACCTGGGGTTGTTATATGAGATGGCTTTTAGGTTGGGTGAAGTTTATGAGAAGAGATTAATAAGTGTCTGTTGATTGTATCTAAACAAAGAAAACTACAGTACACTCATCCAATTCTTTCCAATGACACATGGATTTGATGACAATATATAACTGATATAACCAGTTTTCTTAAATCAAAATAACGGTAGGTCCTTAGTTAAAAGAGGTCTGATTTTTGAAAATCCCTTTTATAAAAATTCTCAAGTGAGAAGGGACGATTAAAACCAAACCCATCCACATAGGAATCAACATAACAGAAGAAAATCCAGTTCAATTTTTTTTTTTTTTTTTTTTTTTGGTAGATCCTAAATTGCCTGTCTTCATTCCATTTCCTACCCCGTTTCCCATCAGGGGAAGGAGGCTGTGGGCTTGCACTCAATGGCATCTCGAGACCAGAGGTAATCCCAGGACAGTGAAGGTGTCTTCTGCTCAGTCCTTCAGCGCCATCCAGCCTGAAGGTATTTGTGTCATCAGACGCCTGGAAGAATGTGCAGATGCCTACAATTTCCTGTGCCCAAAGATTGGTGACGGCAAATGACAGTGGTAATGATATCCTGGCAATCAGAGCCGAGAATGAGTCACCTGCTGGTTTTAAATGGGACAAAGAAAACCAATCGTATTTCAATTCTGCAGGTGCTGCAAATTGCACTGGGGTAAATCAGTGTAAAAGATTCAATTTTTTTTTTTGTGGTTTGTTGATGCTTCTGGAAAGCAGAAGCTCAAACAAAAAAAAAAAAAAAAACAAACCTTTGGTTGAACTGAAAAGAAAACCTCCAGATAATTTTTGCTGAATTTCAAGGCAAAATCCAGAAATAAATATCATTTGGATTCTACAGTTATTTCAGTTTTGGACATTTCTCCAATGCTAAATCCAAAGAAATCTGAAAATTTATATAATTTCGGATCAATATTTTTTGGCCATTGTTATTAAAGAAAGGTGACTATTTTCTCATTACTATTGTTTTAGGAACTGGGAATTTGGAAAACTTTATGCAATATCGTGAAATCTGATCCTTTTACAGCAAAGGAAAAAAGATGAATCTGAAAACTTTTGTACAGTTTCACATCTGGGACATATGTGATTTATTAAGATTCCCTGTGACTCAAGTTACAAATACTCCTTCTGTTTTAATCACTTGAATTTAATAGTAAGGCTGTGCCTCAAATACAATGTTTTTTATAAAACAGCACTTTGGCTCAAGGGAAGCTGTCTTCATTTTATGTGTGTTTCTGCAGGCAGAAGTTATTAACTTCTGTTTTCCATAAAGTCAAAATATCCAAAATATTGAGGGCAGCACACAGAAAACAGCTTTGTACAGGCAGTGCTCTGAGGAGTCCATGTCACAGAATCCATCCTGTGCCCTAAGCCCAAAAGGACAAGACAGAAACAGCCTCAGCTCCTAAAAGTAATAGCTCATACTCTTTAGCTCTCAGATCCCTGATTCAGCGACTGCTACAGCAGCAAAAATAGCAGCTCTCACACATATATTCTAAGTGCAGGTTAGGAATTGCAGTTGAAATTGTTTCAGAGGGACGTTTGTAATGCACAAATGTCTGTCTAACCTATCCCATTATCTCTGGGATTGCAGAGGTGTTACTGACGCTTCAAAAATATTTCAGGAGAATATTCTACAAAAACCACTAAAAATGCATGATAATTCTTGTAGGGCTCTGAGGAGCAAATGCTTCCCCCATCCAGAGCAGAAAAGGTGCTACTGTCTCATTGGTGATCAGAATAGCTGGAATAGAACTTTAGCACAAATTAAATGTGCTATCAGCATTGTAATTCACGCTTAAAAGGGGCTCTCACTCAGAAGTCTCAGCATTTCACAAGCAAGCCTCGTTGATGATCTCTGCAGGGCATTATGTCTGTTTTATGGAGTGCAGGGCAAGGCTGAATGTCTGGGACCTGCCATGCAAGAACTCATCTCTCTTGAGAGAGAAACCCCTGCAGACCCCACGTGTGGCAGCACGGATGTGTCTGTGAGACCTCACAGCAACACCAGGCTGCACATCCAGCACTCGGACAGGGCATAAGAGCATCAGAAGCATCCCATCACAGTAGTAACTAAGGAGATCCTCTGGGAAGAAGAGCAGGAGAAGGGGCTGGAAACCTCTAGAAGGGCTGTCACACTGCTAAGTTCTGCCCTTGGGCAAGCATAGCACTCACTGAAGGCAGGAGAACTTTTTTAAGGGACTGGCACTTCATATTGCTGCAAAAATTAAATCCAGGCTGGCTCACCGAGTTCTGAAGGAGAGTATCTTTAGAAAATTTCCTATAAATGTTTAATCATTTCATCTTGGATGGCATTTAATTAGCAATCTTATTAACTTTTTTAAATTTATCACTCACGGAGGCTCTTGGCTCCAATACAGGCACCTTCAGCAGCAGGGCAGAGGGTCAGGGTGTACACAGGGGGAATTCCTGGGCAGGGAAAGCCCAGGGGAGTGCCAAGACCCTCCGGAAGCTGGCAGCTCTCACCAGAGCAGCTGATGAGGCTTTGTGGGGCCGGGGCTAATGGCATCCACCCCCCACCCCTACCAAAGGCAGCCCTAGGAGGTGACACAGGGCCAGTGCCTGAGCCAAGGCTCAGGATGGCAGCTTGTGTGGCCACTGAGGCAGGAGGATGTGCAGAGAGGGCAACTTTTTGTTGGAGGGACGTTCCAGTGGCTGAGTGGAGATACTTAATGCCCACATAACTCAGCAACCGAGCACCTCTGTGTGTGGGGGCTCCTGCCAAGCCAAGGGCACTCTCCCTGCCGTCCCCTCCAGGCAGAGCGGTGGGGAAAGGCTGCTGCTCTGCCGGTGGTGGCCGATGCCTCCACACAGACAGAGCTGCTGAAGGCAGAGATTGTATCTGGAGGTAAGTCACACGAGTGCCCTGGTAGACAAAGGGAACGGCCATGTCCTGGGGCCCAGCCAGCACAGCAGGGAGGGGATTGTCCTTCCCCACCTCGAGCCCTGGGGGCAGTTTCGGCTGCCACAATGTAAGAAGGATATAAAGATGTTAGACAGCATGCCAAGGAGGGTTACAAAGATGATGAAGGCTCTGAAAGGGAAGCTGTATGAGAAATGGCTGGGGGCACTTGGTCTGTTCAGCCTGGAGAAGACGAGACTGAGGGGAGACCCCATTGTGGTCTTCAATATCCTCATGAGGGGAAGAGGAGGAGCAGGCACTGATCTCTTCTCTCTGGTGACCAGTGACAGGACCCGAGGGAATGGTCTGAAGTTCAGGAGAGGTTTAGGTTGGATATGAGGAAAAGATTTTTCACCCAGAGGGTGGTTGGGCACTGGAACAGGCTCCCCAGGAATGGTCACAGCACCAAACCCAACAGAGCTCCAGAAGCACTCGGACACACTCTGAGTGTGTGACAATCCATGGTGTGATTCTTAGGGATTCTGTGATTCTGTCCTGTTCAGGGCAAGGAGATGGACTCAGTGATCCTTGTGGGTCCCTTCCCATTCAGGGAGTTCTGTGATTCAATGCAGGGCAGAGCTCAGGCTGCAGGAAGGGCCTGGACCTTTCTCCTGGGACAGGGACAGGCAGCAGCCCTGCCTGCAAAAGCTGTGCCCAGGTGGAGACACACCTTGCTTGACCCACCTGGTGTACTCAGTCCACTGGATTTTTCCACTCTTTTGACACAATTCATTCAGTCTTAGACACAAGCCTACTGAAGATTTTCAAAGTAACTAGCAGCTCTTAGAAAAACATGAAAAGGCAGAAATTCAGCAATTGAATGACTTTTAATGAACTACTGAGGTGTTTTAACGGGTTTAATTAATTGGTATTTAAATTGATTTAATGATTGGCATTTAAAATGAGGAAGTGAATAGATAATCTAGAGTGTCCTCCCCCCCTTTCATCATTTAGTAATGAGGAGAAACTTCAAAAACATCTGCTATTTACTTACATATCAGAACAGAACAAATATCTGAGAACTTCATACATCTACCAGTTTCCCTTTCACACTCTGAGTGCTTTGTCCATGCTAAATGCAAATTATTTTGAGAATTTTCATATTGATAAGAGATGCTGCATCGTTCAGGGCTTGATGATAGAAAACAAAAATGGCCAGCAAGAGGCCAGTATGACATCTATTAACCAGACAATTCCTGAAGGAGGTGATCTTTGCTGTTAGCAGGAGAACCTGTTTTGTTTTGTTGTCCTCCTGCTCATTTTATCCCCTACAACAGCCCATTCTCAGTCTCTGAGGAGTGTGCACTTCAGTAGAGACTTTCTGAAGTAATTAGGGTTTAATTATTTGGGGGGAAACACTGAAGTAACTTGCAACTGTAAATGTGTGCAACTGTATCTAGAAAAGAAATAAAACCTGGAATCAATCACAAAGTCTGTGTTTCTGCTATTCAGTGACTACATTGATTCAATGTTGGATTAAAAAGAAAAAAAAAAGGCATGGGGGCACAGGACCGGCGTTTAATCCAGGATTTGGGGTATTTTAGTTTAGCAATGAACATATTATTTGTGTGTTGTTCTGTCATATTTAACCAATCTACTGTCTTTTGGTGGTCTGGGAAGAGGGAGTTTGGGACTCAGAGTGATGAAGCAGTTTCCTCATGTAGTAATTTATGGGAAAAGACTGACCAGTCTCTGCTTTGCTCCAAAACGTTTTAGCAAGGTCCAGGCACTTGGGTGATCAAATCAGGTCTCCAGAAGGACATCTGATACCTGAGGAGGGACTGTCATGTATATCCTATTTATAACATGGTATTTTCTGCTTCCTGTAAATGGGACTGTACTGCATGTGGAAATTGCTCAGTGCCTGGAGGCCAAAGAAAATAGCACCAAAACTTCTGCTTGCTAAAGGGATGGAAATTACCTTATTTGCTTTCCAAGGTTTTAGGAACCTGAGAGAGAGCTCTGAAATACATAAGGATATAACATATTGGCTTCAGCTGCTTCTGATCTGCCCTGTGCCAATACCTAGATACATCACAGAATGACCAATCCTAGATCAACATTCCTGGCAATACCCTTATGCAGAAATAAAGTCTCAGCACTGCTGTATTTTCTGCTTCCAGACAGAAGGAAGGCAGGTTTTGCTCGATAGTTAACACCACCGTTGATCTAAAAGCAGGTCTGCTATCTCATTGCAATTCAGGTGCCCTTCATCTTTCTGCACAGTCTTTGTTCTCTTGGATATTACTGTGTCCCACGAGCTGTTTGCAAACCCCACAATGATAAGCAGTAATGAGAGGAAAGAATGGAATCAGCATCGTTGGGTCTGCCTAGTAACAAGCCAGGAGACATTTTGAATGTAAGCCATGTTCTTAAATTTGCAAACTGCATTAAAAAAAAGAAGAGGGGAAAAGAAGGAAGAAACTAGAACAGTCAGATTAAGATCAAATCCCCCAACATTTGAAGTTTTTGCTCATGCCAGTGGGTTTTATACACAGACTAATTAAGTTGTCTGAAAAAGAGACACCAAAGACTATACGGCAGCAGAATCTGGTGGTAGCTGTACTTCCCTTCGTGTTAATTCTCAGAGCTTGAAAAATCTGATTTCTATTTCAATGCTTTCAAAGACAGTTCTTTTTATTTACCATGTTTCACTGATAATTATTTCATGCAGTAACTTTTATACAAGTGGTTGCTGGATGATTATGCTCCAGATGTCTATTAAAGTTGATGAATGTATTTTGGTATTAACATTCTGTAGAATGTAAAACAGTTGCAAAAGGACAGATGGCCTCTTGCAATTACTATTTCTGTTAATTATTTATATTTCTCTTTTGTCTAGAGCTCCAAAGAGATGAGAAGATTGCTTGTGAGGTGCTGTTTATTCCCAGTCAAGAGATGATTCCTGGACAAGGAAAGAGCAATTTGATAGGTAAGAGGGAGAGAAAATATTTATTTTCTGTTATTGTACAGATAAGATGCTGAAGAATAAGCATGAGATGACCTTGGCCACATTTCTACTAGCAAACTAAACAGCACAGAGATTTTCTCCTAAATTGGAGATAAATGTCCTTTTTGTGTCTTGTGTGACTCAGCACAGGTAAGAGGCAGGAACAACCACAAAACCATGAGTAAATGCAGAGAATAAATTTATTTTCATTACCTTGCCAAACAGGGGATCCCTAAAGCAGCACCTAGGTAGAGGCAGCATGAGGTGGCAGTGAGAATGTAAGCACCACGGAGCTCAATCCGTGCTGGAAGACAAGCAAACCTGCTGTTTTCGCCTGTTTTTCAAGCATCCACATGGCTGTAATTTATCACTGGGCTTTGTTTTTCCCACAGCAGGGCAGGAATTACAAGCATGTTCGTTAGGGTGTCTCTAAGCCTGTGAGAAGCCTGTGTTATCTAAACACAATGTTCTATTTGTCCAACACACAAGGCCAAACAACAATTAGTATAATATGTGTGGGTTTTGACACCTCAGCTGCAAGTCACTTGAGCACATTTATAATCCTTCTTGCCCATCTTCCATTGTTTTCCCACATGTCCCAACTCTTAAACATTCTTAAACTCCCAAAAAAAAGATGTCTGAATTAAAGTGTTTGGCTCATGCTGACTTTCAAATTGTGCCCTAGCTGGCTCTGGAAAAAAAACAGTTTCAACAGCTAGTTTAATAATTTAAAATAGAGAAAGCTGAATTGTAGTGTCCCAGTGTTACCCTTTGTGCATGGAGGTCTGGCACCGTCTTAGCACAGAATCAAAATGACACAACATTAACACCTGCAATGTAATTGTCCACTTACATGTCTTAATCTAGTGGAAATACCACCAAAATACTTATTCCACTATCTAAGGGAATAAAGTCAGGTCTTTCCTGCTTTGGCAGAAGAGTTAATGCAACCAGACCCTCACCTTTTGTTTAGAGATAGCAGCAGCACTGAAATCAGTATTTTTTGTGCTTCTGAAGAAGATCAGATGATCCCAGACGTAAATTTGGTAAGGCGACTTGGGCATGCAAACTTCATTAAAGAAATATTTTTAAAAGATACATTTGGGAAAATAAATGGGTTCTATTTAGACACTGCAATTGGACCAATTATCTGACCTCCTTTCTGCGACAGCTGCATCCAATATGTTTTAAGAAGTAATTTTTAGAGTTTTGACAAAAAGACAATCTTTTGTCTTTTCTTGGACTTGGATTAGTAGAGGAAAGAACATCTCCAAGGATGGACATTCCAGAGCCTCTGCAGGTACCTGTGATAAAGTTCTGATCACTCTCATGGTAAAAAATAATTTCTTTATATTGAGTTTGAATTTTGCATGTTACAGATTGGATCCACAGCTTCTCATCCTGTCAGTGCACACTTCTCTGAAAAGCCTCTTGGTCTTCTCTGCATCCTCCAGTCAGAGAGATGCAGACAGCAAAAATTCACCCCTGAAGCATTCTCTTTTTTTAATTCACACAGATCAAACTCAGTTTCCTCTGTTACTTCTTTTACAGCTGGTGCTGCTGCTCCCCATCCACCTTGAGGGTTCATGTACACTGACTCCACCCAGTGAGTCCCCCTCCACTGGACTCAGACCAGTACCTCCACATCTTTCACTGGAGAGCTCAGGACACGGTTCACCAGACAAGTGTAACAAGTGCTGACTAGAAGAGAAGGATCAATTGAACCAGGCATGAGGGCTGAATTCTGCCTAATGCAGCCCAGGAGGGCGTTGCCCTCTTTATTACAAGGGCACGATGCTGGTCCCTGGTCAGCCTGTGGTCCACCAGGACCCTCAGCTGCTCTTCTCAGAGCTGCTTCTCAGAAGTCCCAGCCCCCATCTGGTGCTGGGGTTACTTTGGCCCAGGGGCAGGACTTTGCTTTTGCCTTTGTTGAACTCCATGATGCTCCTGTCAGCCCATATCTCCAGCTTGGCAAGGTCTCCTTGAATAGCAAACATCTTCTGCAAACATGCTGAGAGAGATCTCTGGCACATCATCCAATTCATTAATAAAGTTGTTAAGCACTAACTACTGGCCCCAGTATGGATCCCTGTGGGATGTCACCAGGACCAGTCACCAGCTGGACTTAGCACTTCCAATCAATTGCTGTTAAATATTTTTTCTTTTCTAGTTACATCAAATCTGTTCTGAATAAGGAAAAAAATAAAAAGGAAGGTTTCATTTCATGAAAGTAACAAAACATATGTGAATAAAATGATCGAAAATATGTCCATAGCAATTAATGGCCAGCTCTGGACTGAAGAAGTAAACTGATATCAATAATGTTTATGTTGGGTTCTGTTTCCAGTGCCTTTGCTGCTAAGACAACCTTGGATTAATTACACATTGGGTATTTTTTCACTTTTAATGATAAAACTTTTGAATAAACCAATTAACTAATATTATTGACAATACCAGTATATTAGAGCTGTTGTCATACCTATTACTAGTCTACAAGTAGTCTTTAACTAGTTCTATAAATTCAGTCAACTCAGACTAAACTGAGTTAGTGAAGTAAGCCAAATAATCTACCAGGATGGTCCATTTCTGTCTGTGCATTCCTCTGGAGTTTGCTTTCTTTCAGTGTATGTGAATTCAGCATCAGGATTTCAGAACAGTTCTGTGCATACAGAGCAGTAATGTTTCTCAGCTTAACATTTGCTTATGCTGAATTGTTGTTGGTTTTTTTTTTTTTCCATTTCCCATTATTATCCCTATTTGAATGGTATAGGGAGACCACAAGAGAAAGGCACCCCACTGAGTTATTGCATAACCTTAAGAAAATGATCTGTCCTTGTCTGGACAGAGGAGGGCTGATAACAAAAGCCCTTCCTGGGAAATATTCAGGCACATTCCTAAATATATCACAAGGGTGAACATTTGCCATCCATAAAGTTAACTACATCTATAAATAATTTATAGTATCTAGGCTTTAAGGGGTGGGTGTGCATTCTCTCCACCACCTTAAAAGCTCTGCCTGTGGTACAAATTATGACCTAATTATAAACACAGTATAAGACTCTGGTGCAAACACGTCTGTTTTCCTCCAGCAGAGCAGCTGAAAGCAGGCAGGAGCAGTAGCAATGGTGCTCCTGGTAGCAGGTCTCTTGTTAAAACACCATCCCCTGATCATGCTTAATGTCATTCTCATTATATCTGACTCCTACCACGCCTCTGGGCCAGCACCAGAAACCCGCAGCAACAACCAAATATCCCACTAATGTGAGCCAAAATTCGTTTTATCAAACTGTACGTTGTCCCATGGCATCTTTCCCTACTTTTTGCTATTTCCTGCCTCTGAGTTAAGACATTAGGGGATGTCTTTTGGAATGGAACATCCGATTACAGGAATTTTCAAAGCACGATTGAAGCAGTATAAGCCACGTTGCACTGCTGCCTGTGTGAACTCCTTTTAAGTGAACTCTGTTACAGATCCCAAAGGGCACTTTCCTGCCTGTCTTGCTTCTTAACTCTGTTCCTCTCCTCTCCTTCTCCAGTGCTCTGTCACTTCTGTTTCATGCCACCTTTATTAGATTTGTTTTAGAAGCACTATCTGCTCAGGTGGAGAAATGTAGTCACTGTTCCCTCCACTATTAATTTTAATTCATCTTTAATGCTTACACAATTCCTCCCTTCAATGGTTTAGCCTAAATGTCTGTTTTCCTTTGGATCAAAGACCTTCCTTAAATCCGTTCTCATACTTAATAATCCTGTTTCATTTTCTTTTGGCTTTACAATGAACGTATTTGTTGGAAAATGAAGACAGCAGACCTCTAAAAGTTGCTGTCTTCATCTCAGTCTCTCAGACTGGCTCTCTTTACACAGGTTGACATTTAAAATCCATGCCTATAGGTTGTATGTACACACAAACAGGCAAACACATATTTCTGAAACACAGGAGTGAAAATGCTGCCTGAACACAGCAGGGTTAGAAATCCACCACATCTTAGGTCTGACCTAGTAAGCCAAAAGTAACCAATTCTTTCAGATTTAAGTGGGTTTTTTTAACATCAACACACTTGATGACTTGATTGTTTTTAGGTTTAGTCTTTCTTGGTTAAGTTTAATTCAAGTTATTGGAAATTCCATGATCTAATGGAGAGCTTTGGGGTCCACCAAGGGAAAAGATTTGTGAATTGAAACAGGATGACAACTCAGCATCATGTGCAAGGCAACCCCATTGCTTAGACACACAAGAGATGTGCTAGTAACAGAAGAAGGAGAAAAATTGCCGAGGGAAATGCCACATGGGAGGCTGGGAAAGTATCAAGACAGCATCACACTGCAGTCTATATCTCCTTTAAACTGTGTAACTATAAGGGCTACCTTCTGTGTATATTTAATTGCTGAATTAGACTGAAGATAATAAAAGCATATGCTTGCCCCCCCATGGAAAAAAATACTCTTTCAGGTTTTCCAGTCTCAGGAATCAAACAATGAAGGGTCTGTCATCACCTGCAAGTGAATTTCAGAAAGACCATGTCCATCTTTGGAGGATTACTCTGTTTGTAGTTTATAAGCACAGAGTTCACCCACCCCCATGGGGGCAATGAACATCGTGCCAAGTTTTCACAGCCTGCACTGGAACAGCAAATAAATGAGTTTACCCACTTCTTTCTTTACCACCACACCAGGGAATGACATTTTCCTATTAACCAGTGTAGGGGGGGTTACATCTGCTGGAGGTACCTAGCCAGCATATTACACAACACTGATACGAATATTTTACTTCAGAAATTAGAGCCAGTAGAACTCTGTACAATGTTTAGACCAGGCAGTGGAAGAGAAGGCCAGTTAAATAAGATGCTTAAGTCATTAAATGTTTCCATTATAAATATTTATTTTTGGAAACTAAACACACTGCTATTCCCTGAATGTCATCAGCTATTAATTGTGTAATCTGTGACTGTAAACACACTTCTGTTGTTTCCTACGCATTTTGGACTCTAAAGGCTGAGAAGAGTTGAAAAACAGTTGAAAAACAGTCAAAATCTATTTCCAAATAACTTTTTCACTAGACAGATTTCCTTAATGGCTTTTTCCTTGGAAGGATTTGAAATTTCACCATATCATACGTCAAAGCAACCGTCTCAGAGATGGATTTGAAACATTGTAAGATGAAGGGGGCTCCAGTAAGTCTTCACAAACTCATGGATGGGTGATCTTGCTGTATAAATTTCATAAGTAACCACATATGAGCATAAAAATGCCTATTCCAAGCAACAGTAAATGTCCATTTTAGCAGCATGCTGTCACCAACAGCAACTGCGAGCAAATACATACTGTGTAAGAGTATAACAAAAAGCTAAGGAAATTATATTTTCCCTTCATGGTCTGCCAGCCACTGGCAAGGGCTCTCCAGCAGCACTTCTGTTCCATATAAGCTATGCCAGTGACAATATGGTCATCCTCAATATAAATAAATATTAATTATTAGTTCAATGATGAGGCTGATTGTTTTCACTCTGTTTTACTGTCTTTCCATCCCTCAGTCTTTCTTTACATGACAGTACCGTTGGCCCCCAGCTACACCAGGCTAAATGATGTCTTTCAAGCCACAGGAACCCCATCATAGAGGACTCCTGCCCTGGACTATGTAATAAGAGGTGACTAAGCCATGGAAGTGAACCCTTGTATGCAACACAACACCGTGGGTGCTTTACCAGGCCTGTTACACCATGTGGCGAATGTCCTTTAAAACTTTCTAATATCACTGTTCTGCCATGGCAGTCTCCTGGCTGCCAGGTAAAACTGGCGGTGGGATATTTACTTAAATTTAAACAATACCTGTCGTCTACACATTCCAAATGTGACTGCCAAGTTGGATGATCAGATGGAGAGGACAAAATCAGTTGCAGCATCTAGCAGAGAATTAAGGGCGGGATTAGAAAATGGTTGATTGAACAAAACATTGAAAGGACTTGGATTTTCTCTGGTTGGTTGGCCTCTCTCTTGCCAAGTGTAATTGTGATTTTAGTGGTAATTGTGATTATTGAACACTTGCTTTAAGTTGTGGAAAAAATGTGATTGGAAATGCAGCACAAGGAAAAAATGTGATGCTTGTAAAGATGGAAAGCGAGGCTTAATGAAGGCTTGAGATCAAAACAAGCTTCAAAAGCCTTAAAGAAAGGAAATGTTGCCAGAGGAAGAACTATTTGGCCAGTTGGTGGAAAATACAGTGCTTATTCCATAGGACCATGCTAAACATTAAACAAAGAAAGGAACAAGAAAGTGCACTTGGTTAATCAGGTGTCTCCCAAAACAATGAACCAGACTAGTTATGCCAACTCAGCTGGGAAGTGACACCAAGTTCGTGGAGAACTTTGGGGTTGACGACCACCAAGGACCACCGGAGGGACCTCGGGATAAGAGAACGCAGGGGCCGAGGGGAGGGCAAATATGTTAATGACTTATGGGGAATGATTGTTATATGCATGTTTCTTCTGGGAAAATTTAGGAATATGCATGTAAAATATAGTATTTCAACAGGAGCTTTTTCTGTACTTGGCATGTACAATAGGTGGAGATAGCCTCGGGCTATAATAAAGAATTCCTGCTCCTTAATGCAACATTTGTGTTGAGGAGTTTATTCTGCCAATTTCAGTAATACCTTAATGCCACATCTGCACATCTTTTAAATATCCCTAGGGATGGTGACTTAACCACTTCTCTGCACAGCGTCTTCCAATGCTTGACAACCCTTTTGGTAAAGAAATTTTTCTTATATCCAACCTAAAGTTCCTCTGGCTCAACATGAAACCATTTCCTCTTATCCGATTATTTGTTGCTTGGGAAGAGATTGACCCCGAACTCGTTACATCCTCCTTTCAGTAGTTGTACAGAGTGAGAATGTTCCCCTTGAGCCTCCTTTTTTCCAGGTTAAACGCTCCCAGCTCCCTTTAGCTGCTCTTCATCAGAGTCCTCCAGAGCCTTCACCAGCTTTGTTGCTCTTCTTTGGATGGGATGACCACAGGTTTTGGGAACAGGAAGTCAAACAACCACTCTCTGCTTTAGGTTTGAAAGGCACAAGTACAGTCAGGGGTAGGTGCAAAATAATGGGGAGAGCTTGAGGTGTGAGCCAAAGCCTCAATCTTAAGCTCAGCACAAGCTTGGCAGGTCTGTGGAGGAAGAGGAGAGAAAGCCAAGTGTCAAACTAATGCATTTTCTTTACAGTAGTGAGGTCCCAATGTCCCTTCAATTGTGTCCTTAGCCAGTTCACTTTGCTAATGTTCAGGATTTTCAGGGGGCATTTATATCTTTAAATTTATCTTTATATTTTATAATTTATATCTTTATATCTCAGGGGGCATTTATATCTCAGCAGCAAAAGAATCATGTGGACTGCAAATTAATCAGTTGCGTCTCAGCAGTGTAATTCTGTATAGAGCAGTGAAGTCCAGGAAATCTTTGTAAGTTCACAGCACATAGAATCCTGACGCTTCCCTCTCCCACCCTCTAATTGGAGCTTTATTAAGTGCATCTACCCCCCTCCCTGAAACAACTACCCTATAATTAATATTTTACTTGGAACGGATTTCTTTGTGAAGGTGACAATGTCTGTGTGTCTGTTTCTGTGTCTGCTTATCAGAGAATTGCAATGTCAGTGGAGCATTGCTGAACGCTGGATAAGTACACAAGCTGTATTTGGAAAAAAAAACCCAACCAGATTTTCACATTTACAGAAACAATTTTTCTGATCATTTTGTTTGAACAGTCTCATCCCTTACCTTTATTTATTAAAATAATAATGGTCAGTTTGTAATTAAAAGCGATTTTGTAAACAAACATCAAAACTTTTAAGTTCCAAAGCCTCTAAAATGTTAATATTTGATGTTTTGAAGTTTTTTCACTTGATTTTTGAAACAAAATTGCATCAAAATCAATGGGGCTTGGTGGACAATATTGGAAGTATTGACAAAAGTTTCTGGAAAATATCAATGAGCAAGTACAATCACACTCAGTGTCTTGGAAGAAATAACTGACTATAGAAATTTGTGTGCAGCATTCCTAAAAAAAAAACAAACCCAAATCTGTTGCTGCCTGCTGTTAAGATCTGGTGAGTATCTTTGCAGATTAGAAAGGTTCCTGCAGTTTTCAGTTCCTCTGTTCTGTGCTGCACAGCTCTTTACTTAGCGCTAAATTTGCCTATAATGATCACGCTTGTGTATAATTACTATTCATGTGCACTCTCAGTGCTTTGTCATCACTCCTAAGGACTGAATAACATCTCTTAGGATAAGGAATAAAGTAGAAGGAATAAAATTGTTCTGTCATTTGGAGGTATGCCATGGCTCACATGAATGTCACTTGGTGCTGCCAGAAAATCTGGAAGTTGAACCTTATCCCCACTCCCTCTCTCTCTGATAATTGATTTGTCACAAGTCTTGCTCTCAAGTTTTTCATCTCTGAGTTTTGAAATCATTAGAATAATTTTGGCACTGCTTCCAGGACAAGGTCAGTAAAACCTCAAGGTCTTGCTCTGAAAGTCTGGTTGGGGCTGTGAAGGCTGTCTGTGTGGCCTGCGAGCTGAGCTTCTACTCAGTGTTAAAAGATCATCACATCAGTCAGCTGAAATCTCATATTCCCATATGGAAGGGCACCCAGTGCTATTGGAAACTGCTACTCCAATGTAATGGTTTGAGTTCACCAATCTAATTTAAGTGTAGTGGTTTAAGATCGGGCTTATCATCCAGAGCATTTTCTTCTGTGAGATTAGGATCAGGAGAAGCAAAGCAGGTTCAAACTTTAAAGAATATAAAGAAAGCTTTATTAACAGAACTAAAAGAAAGAAAAAAAATAAGAAGAATCAGGTTAAATCTTCAGAACATTTCTACTCCCTCTCCCCAAACTTCTTTTTCGGATATTTCCCCACTGACAATGCAAAGACACAAAACCTGATGTTTCTTCGTCAGTTTACCACTTCTAGAATAACCATTCTTCAGTTCACTTAGGGAGAAGAGTTTCTCTTTAATGCCATGGAGATTCTCCACAAGAAACAGTTCTCTCTTGGCTTCAACATCACAGTGAATCAGCCACCCGGGGTTACAGCATCTGACCCCTGTGAAAGGCCTTCCCACACCTTGCAGCCTTCCCACAGCTGCTTTCGTGGGCCACGTCAATTTATGGGGTATAGTTTTAAGGATGAGCTGTTCTAATATAAAACAAAAGTTTTCTCATCTTTCTGGAGTCATCTTCATCTCTGGGAGCAAAGGTCTTCTTCTTTATCCATCCCCTGGGGCAAGGGTTTCTTCATCTCTCTCTCTCTCTCTCTCATATCTCTTCCCATTTAAACTTCTCCTTTAATCGCAGCTACCTCTAGATCTGCTTGCTACTTAAGCACAAATACCTTTGCCCATGGCTACTATTAGAATGCTCCACCCTCCATAAATGTCATGAGTTACAGGAAACAGTCTGATGGATCAATCACTTATCTTCCATAGCCTTACAAGAGAATTTCAGCCCCAAAGCTGGGGCAGTTCTTCATTTTCCTCTCATCTGGGTCTCTACTCTTTCTTCACTGACTTCAGTGCCTCCGTGTAGCTTCCCTCATGTATTTTCACCCCTTTCTCTGACTCGGGAAAGAATCAATATCTAAAAGGTTAATCTTTGCCCAGCCAGCTGAGATGGTCATGTAATCTCGGCCCGGGCAGCAGCAGGAGGTAGAAGAAGAAGAGGGAGAGAAGGGAGAGGCCGCTCTCCACGCCGTGCCGGCTCCATCAAAATCTTAAGGGGCGGCGGCAGACCGCGGGGGCCTCCCCCGCTCAGCTGGGCTGAGCAAGGGGGGCTGCTGGAGGCAGCCAAAGATGAGGGCTCGGCCCGGCCGCTGCCGGAGCAACGGGGGCTGGGCCGGCCCGGCGGATGGTCAGAGGGGGCCAGGCCCAGCCCGCGGAGAGCCCAGCTAGGCCTGGCCCAGAGGCCTGCCTTAGCACAGGCTCTTCCCCCCCTCTCTATTACCTGTTCAAAAACTGAAAGCCAAAAGAAAAAGTTTCAAACTCCGCTCTCACTAAAATAGTGGGTTCACAGAGAGCAGACCTAGCCATCTCATTGGTCCAAAGAACCTAGCAGCATAAAATTCACTCCAAAACCTGTCAACCCATGACATCCAACTAAACAAGTGAGACCTGTTCTGTGCTGAAATCCAGCCTGAGAATATATGTGGTGCTAACAGCTGCCCTGGTTGCAAAAGAATACACATTTGTGCTGCATTGAGGCTGAAATCACTCCCTCAGATGGTCATGAAATATTATTAGAGATGAGGTTTAGTGGTGAATTTGGCAGTGCTGCGCTAAAGGTTGGATTCAATGGGCTGAGAGGTCTTTTTCAACCTTAATGATTCCATGATTCTAGATACTGAAAGTTTAAATTTCATTAGATAAGCACTTTGACATTTCAGATTTTTTGATCTTGCTCAAAATACTAGGAAATTTGTCTTAAGAAATTACTTTGAAAAACAAGCGTACGGGATCCACCATGACATTTCTGATTTATTTTTTCATTTTCGGCGACCTTTATGAAAAAGACAGATTTTGCAAATTCTTATGTGGCAACTTCCTGCATTCAATAAGTGGGAGTCTTCTTCTTTCCTCTTCCAGCTGGCAGGCCATGCTAGTTTTGCAGCATAGCTAGTACTGAAAGACTGGTAGGTGCAAACAACGTTCGACTCCTACCCAGAGATATCTCAGACAGGGAGAGTGAATAATCCTCTTGCACTGCCTGCGGAGGGAACTAAGATGCCACCTTGGACAACACAGCTAATTTCTGGACATCCAGAACTCAGAGGGAGGAATGTCACTCAGAGAAACCAAAGGAATTGGAATACCTCTATGAGTAAAACTTAACTTAGACAAAAAGCTGCGGTGTTAAATCCACGCTATATTTTCCCCATCAAAACTGTATTAAAAACACCTAAGTGATCTGGAAGGTGAGGTCAGAAACAAAGAGGTTGCAGGTGAGGGAAGAAATACCAGGCATCAAAAGGATTCTCATATTTTATTGTAAGGAAGAAAGAAACACGTCAGGATAAAACCTGACATATCTCAGAGATTTCAGTTGTTACAAGAGGAAGATAAGTCTATCTTTTCATCTCCTGAAAGGAGATTGCTTGTTTCTCTCTTTATTTTCAGGAGAAAAAAAATAAAATTAAAAAAAAAAAATAAAAGGAGGGCAAATCTTTTTCAGTCTGATATTAGATTTGCTCTCTGACTAAATTGGTTTTGGAGTTTCTTATCAAAATATTCCAGAAAACTATCATACAAATGCAGCATATATTAGAAATGTCAGAATACCATCTGTGAGCAAAAAAGAAAGAACAGCATGGGAACAGAAAGGAAATATCTGTGGGGTGCTTTTAAATTAGGATGCCAATACTCTGATTTCTAAAATTTAATCAAAGCATGAGTGTTGGAGGTAAAGGAAATGCTGCACCTCAGAAGTAAACGCTTTGTATAATCAGCAACTTTACAAAGAGGTTCATGGGGTGCTGGGGTATTTTTAATCTTAAATTTTATATCAACATTAAAACAAATACCCCGAACTCTCATCAAAATGCATGAACTAACTTGTTCCCCAGTCCTCCTAACTTTAATGATTGTCTGTTGCTTGAGAACTGAATTCACAATGGTAATTCAAAAATCATTTTGCACATCTTACTTATTCTGATAATTTTTGGAATTAGAATATAAAAACAGTGTCTTCACTGCAGGCCAAATATTCAAACTGTAGATGTCCAGAAGAGGCCTCAGGAGTGATTAAACTGAGGGATCTTAATTAATCTGACTTCTTCATTGCCAGACATCTAGAGAAGAAAATCCAGCTTTATGTTGATAGTCTTGGTCTTCAGCCTGAGGTAGCCCCAGTCCCTAAGAAATTAAAAATAGACAAACAAACAAATTAAAAAATAGTTAATTCAATGCTGTAAGGCAATTCTGTCCATCCACAGAAAACAGCAGATCAATTCCAGATTTCAAGACTGAAAATTATCTTTGTTTCAGTACTTATCCATCCTTTGCAGTGGTTTGAAATAATCAGTGAAGAGAATTAAAAACATCCTTATAACATATTCAAAATATTTGGTTTGAGTTTGACTTTCCTGTAATGCAAGTGAAAAATCTGAATTAGTCATTTTGAAATGAAGCAATAAACATTTTGTCAGTCTGAAAACGCCAGCCAAGGGCACGATGATTTGATGTTGCTATGCCTATTTTAGTAAGTGAAATCCAATAGAAAGCAGATTTGCTTAATGACTTTTATTTTCTTAATGCCATTTAGTTCCCATGAGGTTTCTGTAAATTCTTCTGTACTGCAGACTCTCTTCAAAGCAGAAGAAGTTCTGGATTGAAGATCTTCTGGAAAGAGATTTTATCAACTGACCCACATCACTGTCAATGTGCACAGAATAATTTTATTCAAGAGAGCAATGGACTGAGTCAAAACCACAGTATTGGAGCAGGATCATTAGCTTATGGCTTATCTGAATTCTGTCTAAGAGGTCCATCTAATACAACTGCTGCAGAATAAAGGGGGGGAAAAATCCTCATTCTTAAATAAAATCAGCTAAGAAAGACGCATACACATATAACAATGGGGCTGCAATCCTCAAAGCAATGCCAGCTTGTTTGTTTTGCTCTTTACAGAAGAGGAATGCTGTTTACAGTGCTGTGTGCTCCAGCAGAAATCCCAACACACACCAGAGCTTTATCTTTATTGGTCTCTGCTGCTGCAGCCGTCTCTGTTGGTTTCCTTTTGTCCTTATCAGTGTTAATGGCAAAGATCATTGCAAAGCACAACACAAAGAGAAAATATTATCACAGATGACATGACGCAGTGCAAGTCTCAAATTGATTGGTGCTACTAACCATAACCAGAATTAATACTGTGTTACACAGGAAAGAACCAGAAAAAGACTGCAAACATAATCAGTTAAACTGGGTTTCAGTTCACTCAGCTGAAAAATACTTGAGTGGAAATAAGGTCACAATTAATACAAACCACTACACAAGTAATAATGTTATGTATTCAGAGGGTTTCTGTTTGTAGAATCTTGTCTAGTTCTAAACACCGTGTGACTTTCAGAGTAGCAGGTTGGACTGGATGTGGGGTTATACCATTGGGAAACTCACACTTTTGCCCTTTTTTGACAGTATTTTTTTCACTGTATGTGGTGATCCAAAAATATAAAGTAACACATTCGAAAACCATCAATCACAAATACAGTTGCAGCTTTATCTGACTCTGATTAAAATTCCTTTTACTAAAACAACATAAAAAATGCTGAAAGCTTTCAGTAGCTCTTGCAGTATTTTTTGTACTAAAATCCAGTTCCACTTGCTATTAATTACTGCTACACATGTAGTAATTAATACATTTTATTTATTTTTATATTATTTCACCTTCAGAATGTTATTTATGATTAATTGCCTGTCATTTTACTGTGATATAACACAATAAGACCTAAGACCTCATTAATATAAAAAATATATTTAAATCATATAGTTAGTGCCATGAAAGGAACAGAAGACTGGTTGCTTTCCAAATTACTTTGAACCCAAATTTGGTAAAACAATACAAATTCTGAAACTTTTGAAGGAACGTTGAAAAAAACCAGCGATGTTAATACTTTATCTTCAATAAAAATTGTTTCATCCAATCCAAAATATATAATACTAGATTGTCTGGGCTGTTGTTCAAATACTTGTTATTCCAAACACATTTACCAGGATGTATCTGTAGTTTTTATTGGAATTTGGGAGGAAGAAGGCTGAGTGGAAGTGTTATACCTCACGCATATCCAAATTCCTTTCTGAAGAATTTTATTTTTCTTCACAGTGCTGCTGCATATTTTGATTAAGAAATAGTTCCACGTCATAATTTAAACTCACAGAGGCTTTTGAAGCAAAGTCTCTATCTGCGCACTACACCTGACTCCGGGTTTGGTGCTCGGCAGGCTTTGATTGCTGGGTGTGACATCCCTGCTGCCACTCGCGGTGGTTTCATGCTGTCAGCTCGTGCCCCATCCCCCGCTGACGGTCCCGCTGCATGAGCAGCCCACAGTTACCGAAATGAAAGGCTATCTTTGCCTGCAGAAGAATGCAGCCCTGCCCCGGGGCGTGCAAAATGAAGGGGTTGCAATCACCAGCCTCGGAGAAGCCGTTCCCGAACAGCCCCTTTTGATGGAAGTTCGGGTCTGAGTTTCAGAGCCCCATTCAGTGTGCTAACACACGTAATTGATGCCTTTTCATCCTCCTTTGTTCGAGTCTCCAGTCAGCTTAATTAAGATCTTGTGAGGCAGTAATGAGGTAAACATTTCCACGAATATCTGCATTAGCTGGATGGCAGATGCCTGCAATTGAAATACTGTAGCTATATTAGAGCACATATATTCCATGTTGCTTTCAGATCTGTTCAAAACTTCCCGAAAGAGTGTTTGTGAGTTTTTCCAACGTGGAAAAATACCAGCGTGAGCCCTGACTCAGGACCTGCACAAATACCAAGGGAAGTCGATGGGACATGGACTAGACCCTTACAGAACTTGGGCTCACCTTTGATTTCCGTTTTGTGAAAAGAGCTTTGACTATGGTGAGACACGTTAGAAAAATTGCATAAAGCCATCTGAGCAGTCAGTTGCTGAGCTTTAGTCAGGGTCAGATTTAAGAGGGATAGAGTGAAAACGATGGGTGAAAAAAGACAAGTCACTCAGTGGAAGAAGGGACATGGTAGGTAGTTCAGTTCCTTTGCCAAAACAGTCAGCGGCATGTCTTGAGAGCTCTGAGAGTTCAGTAATATACACACACCTCACCATGCCTTTGAATTCAGGACCAGAGGATGGGTCTAGATATCCCCTGTGGCATGGGATATCTTAATTTTCATTAAAAGGTGCTTGGCTGCTCTACTTAAAGGGTCTTGAACTGAACCCTTTATCTCAAACTTCCACCCCTCACAGCCAAGGAGGCACTTCCAGCCTTGCAATTGCTCTGAAATACGTAGGCTATGTGCTTAGGGCGGAGAAAACAGCTACCATTTGGCAACTGCACAGCACCTAGGCTACAGGTATCTCCAAACAAAGTACTCATGTGCCTGTGCCGGAGAGCAGCAGGCTGTGGCCTCATTAGCTTTGGCCATTAAAGGTAAACCCCCACCTGGGGTGGGACAGCTCCCCTGGCAGGTTTTGTTCCCGTGACAGAGCTCTCAGGGACACAGTCCAGGAGCAGGGGAGCTGGTGGTAAATGGAAGGTGTCACAGTAATCTGATGGACAAACCATGTGGAGCAGAAAGGCAAATGGATCAAAGAGAGCTGGCTTGTAGGTTTTACAGCAGAGAAGAAAGAGGCAGCCCACCTAAAGGGCAAGAAATTAGAAAAGGGTGGCTTTGACATGAAATATATTGTGCAAAAGTGGCCCTTAATTTATGCACGACTTTTTAAACTGGTTTACTCAAATAGAACACCCAAGAAAAAACAAAGGAAAAAAGGAAAGAAAGGAAAAAAGGAAAGAAAAAGGGAAAGAAAATGGAAATAAAAAAGGAAAGAAAGAACAAAGGAAAGAGAAAGAAAGGAAGAAAGGAAGAAAGAAGGAAAGAAGGAAAGAAAGAAGGAAAGAAAGAGAGAAAGAAAGAAAGAAAGTTATGCTACAGCTAGTCTCTTACTATTATGTTCATCACCACTGCACACAGTAGGAACATCTTGTTGTTCTTACTCCACTGCCTCACCATGAGGTACACCTCACGCATAATTTTTCACCCTTTATTTTGTTTGCATTAAAAAACCATACCTACCTCTTTATCTAAAATTAATATTCAAAATCAACATGGATTNAATCCACAACTGTATGTTCATCTGTCTCTTCACAGCTACGGGTTTTTTTGCTTCAGTAACAGAAAACCTTTTTGGGAGAAACACCATCACTGCTAGTCTGCAGATCTAACACAGCAGATCCAATACATACATTTTGGCCTTGTTAGAGATACACTTCTGTACTGCATCTTCATTTTTATTCCAGATTATGGAAGTGCAAGGGACAGGGATAGCAAGAGCAAAAGAAATAAATAGAATCTTTTTCTTCTTCTTTCATTCCATCCTTTCCCACTACTCAGTTAGTAGCTGGGTTCTTACTGTGCTGTCCTTCTACCATGGACTGTGACTTCCAGTTCAGCAGTAAGTCCTTCATTACTGTTACCCTCCAGAGCTTCTTAATGAGGGAATTACCATTCACAACTGTTGTGGCAAACACAGAGAGCAAATCCTCTTATCACCTTGTTGCTGATAACATCTGCAAGCCAGTTCCAAGCATCCATTCACCTTCATAGTCTATTTTATTGCAGGAGAAACCAGTTTTCTGCAGCCCAAGCCAGAGAGGACACAGATATGGATAAAAAGCCCTCAGCTCATTGGGAGCTCACTTCTGTCGTGCTGTTTTCCTGCACTACTCCCAGATCTTCGGATGAAAGCTCTCTGGGAAACATTTCGCCTTAATAGTGCTAAAGGGAATGCATTACAGACAACAGATTCAAGGCACCTCTTAGGGCTCCAAGGCACTGCACATTGCTCGCAGAAGCCTATTTTATAGTGCTTTGTCCAGTGCAGCTCTCTTTTTGCCAAGGGGCTGTATGGGATCTGGAAGGAAATGGCTGTGAAAGAGAGCTATAACCATCTACAGTCAGTTAGGAACTCAGCAGCTAACAAAAGGAAAGAAAACTGGCTGGTTTGTTGTGCTACCACAACACCCAAAACAAGGCAATCCCCCTGGCACCGACATAAGTATTACTTTATACTGCTAGGAAAGCTAGAAAAACTACTTAGAAAAGTGTGTGTTGGAACAAGAGCCTGGGCAAAGTGAAAATAAAATGTGTGCTGGAAAAATCGGAGCAAAGTAATAGAATGGGGCTTTGACATGATTAAAAGTCAACTCTGCTCCACACCGAAGGGTGTAACAAGTGAGCAAATTAACTCCAGGACACTAAACCACGGCTGCAACCTGCACGTGAGAGGAGCAACAGGTCAGTATGTGACAGCTTTTGCTGTTGGAGTAAATATGTTAAATATTGTGTTGTGGAACATGGCACTTTCCCCAGAGGTACATCAGTGTTTCCAGATACTCATTTAACAGGAGCTTTTATAGGTTGGCACATTCTGCATCTTAAAGTTAAACACTGAAAAAATATGGAAGCAGAGAAAGCACTCTTTTTTTTTTTTTACTATCACCATTTAAAAACACTTCTCTGTAAACGTGCCGAATTTTGTTTGTGCTTTAAAAATCTCATGTCAACAGTGACAGTCTTCTTCCTTGTCAGCCTAACATATCTCCTCATTTCAGCTTTTAGAAGGACTAAATAGCAGCACATCAAGACATCAATTCCACACAAAAACTGATGCTGAGTTTTGAGGCATATGTTCCAAATTTGACTTTTAAAAATGTGACTTTTCGGAATATTTGCATTGCACCACTCATCTTTTTGTCACAAATGAATGGCTACCAATATGTTTCACAGAAATGCAGCCTATGAATTTCCATTGTACCATTTCTAATAATTGCTTTGCTCCTGGTGACTAGCGAAAGCCCTACTAATTAATTGCAGGTTACCTTCATGCAAATATCTTATCTGAACTATTCCAAGGATTAAAAGTGTTTGCATCTAAAAAAGACGGGTTTAAAATCTAGCAACAGAGTGAACCAGCACAAACACCATATTCAGGGAGTAAATAATTTCTTTTTAAAGACCCCATTCTCACTGAGAATCTTTCTACTGGTAGGACCTTCAACTTCCTCTCCCCGTAGGCTACTCCTGCATTTAACCATCCTTATTACACAAGATACAGGAATGGATTATCTGAAGGTCAATTTTCTTTACCTTTGTTTTGCAGCCTGTGATTCCTGTTAAGCCATTGTCCATAAATTTGAAAAACTCACTGCTGCTACACATCTCTGCACATAAATAGCTGCACATAAGGATTAACTAATCTCTTTTTTTTTTTTTTTAATGAAATGAATTAGATAAACTCCATGGAGCTTCATAGTGTAAGGCTGGTTTCTAACACTTGAATACTCTCCTGAATTCTCTCTAATACTATTTTCACATCTTAATATGGGTATCCCACAGCTAGAAATGGCTTAGACTAATTTTATCACAGCCTCATTTATGGGAAGGATCACTTTTTTATGCCTGAAATATAGCTTTTTGCAGATTGGACTCTAGAGACCCCAAAATCTTTGTCGCGTCCTCAGCAAGTCTCCATATGCCGTGACAAAACCTGTCCTCTTCTTTCTCTGTGTATTACTTTTGTTTATCTGCACTGAAATGTTAAATGTGTAAGTTTCTACTACAGGAAATTAAGGTCTAGCCAATGTAGTCAATCAGCTCCAGAAATTCGGTTGATCTAATATAGATTTACTGTGGGAAAAGCCGAATTCTCCGGGCCTGAAACCAAGCTATTCTAACCATTCTAATAAATTATAAATTGCCCCCATATTTGCTACTATGTCAGTCCTCACATCATCAGTCCGTCTTGCCAAAAAGCATTTCTATTTCCTAAAATATTTATAAAAATATTAAATGCAGTTGAAAAATGATCTAAAGACCCATACAGGTAATAGCTAATGAATAACACCTGTTTGAGATCTGGCACTGAGACAGTTTTTAACCCACTTAATACCTGACTAGTTAATGAAAGAATTTCCCATCAAAATAATACTAAATCTAATGATTTCCTAGGCAAAGGAAATTTAATTTCCATCATATTTCTTTAACTAGTCATAAATACACTCGTAGCCTGTAGGGAATTAGCAAGAGGCTGTGTGGGGTTCAGTTGCTGACTGGGGTTAAACCACAACGCTACCTGACAAATCTGGTCCTTGACCCTTCTTTGAACTCTTTGATCTAGGTGTTTTTAATAAAGAAATGCACTAGTTTTACAGCTGCAATCATCATTTCAAAGACATGTGCATGTATTAAAATTATTATGGTTACTATAAATTTACTATAGTAACATAAATCCATTACTCTGTTAATTATTCCAGGCATATTGTGTGCACAGAATAATATCCCGTACAACAGCTCACATTCATTTGGCCTTTTGGGTCATTCAGCATATAAACTCTTCATGCTTAAAGATTGCACTCCCTTGTGCTGTGGTATTCGTGCAATAACTCACAGGTCTAACCTTCAATTTCAAGGGATGCTTGCAAGCTTTTGAGTTTTCCATTGATCCTCCAAGCTCTGCCTATCCTGCTAAGTCAAGCTATTAAGGACATTTCTCTGAGGCCAAACGACATGGTTTTATTGATGGTCGTCTATCAAAAGTCTCCTTCTCCTGAAACAAAGTGTCTAAATTCAAATTACCAGTGGGAATAGTTTCTGAGAAATGTGATCCCCAGCCAGAGCTGGAGCCCTGTCTCAGGCTGTGCTAATTAGCACACGCCAAAAGCGTGCCAGGAGCTGTGCTGGCCATTAAACTGTACAGGCATTTGGAGGTCGTGCCTGAGACTGAATCCTGACACCAGTTTGTTCCTGGCTGATCTCAGCTGCAGTTTATACACCACTGAGGCTCTAACATGGCTGGTATCAAAGCCAGGTAACTAGAAAAAACTATTTTTGGACAAAGAACAATGTCTCGAGGATCAGGAAATTCCTTATCCCCACAGCTGTGTCATGGAAATCATCAATACCAATGTCAGGATGTTCCACTCTTTGGACAAGCAAGCTGACCATCCTGAAGGAACTCAGGGTGCATGTTTTACTCTCCAGGGCTCATAAGGGTAGGGAAGGATATGGAGATGTTAAAGAAGTTTTTCTTTATGTTTTCCTCAACTCTTTTAGTCTTAGAGGTCACATTTTGCAGATCTAGCATAGAAGCAGATTACATCCTCCTCTGTTGCCACCCTTAATGTGCTTGCTGTGCCACCAGACTGATGTTCACTATTTCTCCTGCAATAGTTCTAAAATGGAGCCATTGATTATCCCTATAACTCAAAACATTTCATCAAAATAATCAGTTAACTGACCTGAGGAATGATTTGATCAGAAAACCTGCTCGTCGCTCTCTCTCCGACTATTGACTCCCTCTTTAGTTACTTCAAGGAATTTGCTGTGACACAAAAACACGTAGAGATGGCGAATAGCACCAAGTTATTACCCTTGATCTCTCTGTGGATCAATGGCATTTTTGCCTGCTCATTTTAGACATCCAGCTTTAAACCCCCAGGGAATGGCAGACACACCAAGGAATGCCAGAAGTTCAAAATTAAAGAGCTATATCTGAAAAGTCTTGGAATGGGTAACAGCAAGGGCATAGAAAGTCAGTTATGTGATTGAAAGAGCCTGGGACACCAGAATGAGAAAGTTGAGAGTTTGACTAGTTTCCTAATGTGCTTGAGGTTTTGATGGGCTTGTACAACTTTCATTCTGTGGCAATTCATACAGATACGGATTTGGAGAAGAGTTTTGCTGAGATCTAGTTCCAGAGCAATTTATGCCACATTCTCTCTGGTAAAATAGATGATAATGAAATGAATTTAGGGTTCTTTACTCAAAGGCCATTTAGTTCCTTGATTAGATTGTTTTAGTAATATAAATTGCCTGCTGCTGGGAAAAAAAAAAACCAAAAAACCCTAAACTTTTCAATCAGCTTTACCATGAGAATCAACCTGACAAAAAGACTTAAAAAAAATCTAGCAAAACAAAAATAGAAAAAATGAATGTGCCTCTACAGCTCAGCCTGATAATAACCTCCACTGTAAAATTATATGAACTCATCCTCTGTAAAATTGTCTGAACCCTCTGTTCTGGAACAATAGTGTAAATGAGTTAATTGTAGATCTAAAAATTGTGTGCCAGCTGCTGTCTGTTCTGTTACCAACACCTGTTTTGGCTCATGCCCTCATTAATTAAAATGTGATGAGCAAGCAGACAAGTTCAAAACATAATGCTGACACTGTCTGTACAGCTGACATGAAATCCATATCTGTAGTCCTCATCCAAAACCAGGAAGTAATATGGCTGTAATGCAATGGGCAGGGGGTTCATGGTTTGGGGTTTTGGAGTTTTTTTCTGCCTTCCAAACTGCTACGATAATGAATTTGTTCATTAAGGCTACATTTGGTTGTGTTAAATTGAGGGCAGAAATACACAGTCCTGTAGACCAGAAAAGCATCTTTAAAAAAATTATACCTAATAAATTTTGCTAGCTAATCATTCCAAACATTATTTGGCCATTTAAAAATGCTACAGCTGTTACCAGTTTTTTATTGTTGTCTATTCCTTCACTTCAGAACTATCTTAACTGGATAATAGCCCCTTTTAAGAACTTGTACTCCTAAGTACTTTTTTGTGCTGCAGAAAAATCCTCCAGACCCCCATGACATACAGTCCCATCTGTTTTTCAGAGTTGATTAAGCTGGTTGGAAGCATCTCAAAACTGTGAATGTCACCCTCCTCAGGCTGAAACTTCTCAGAATACGTAGTGCAAGTCCCTGCTCTGTTTTCTTCATGATGGGCACCACTTTTTCCCTAGAGATGCACAACCAATCAAGCTATACCTCGGGTTTCAGGACTGCCTGGATGCCCTAAAAAAGCCCAAGGTGTTGAACATTGATAGAAATATAAGTAATCTAGCCACTCGTGCCAGCATCCTGTAATTATTCCACAGGATTGCCTCCACCTTGGTGCACTCAACCACAGAGTGGAAGGTCTCGCACTGGTGGAGAATTGTGTACAAAGTTCTGGGGGAGAGACTGAAGAAGTGGGTTGTGTCATGATAAATATATTCTACAATGCAATTTGGTGTTGAGACAGGAGAACAAACATGATGGGATCAGAAAATGACTGGGCTGAAGGGAGTCTTGTCCTAGCTTGGGAGTTAAGGAACTCTTGGCTGCAGAGTCCCAGCAGTCCTACCTTTCCTGTGCATGATATATTCAGTATAGATATTCAAGAGATATTCCAGAACCATCTGGACACAGTCCTGTGCCATGTGCTCTGGGATGGCCCTGATGCAGCAGGGCGGTGGGACCAGATGAGCCCCTGTGGCCTCTTCCAACCTGCCCAGTTCTGTGACTTTGTGATTAGAGCATCACCTGAAAAATCCATTCCTACAAGTTGAGCCCCAAATCCCAGATGTGCCCACTCACCAGTCAGTGTCCTACCAGAGAATTAACACCTCCTAGCTGCTGTTCTTCTGGCCTTGGTCCTGGCCAAACAGGGCTTTAGCTTCAAGGGAAGAAGGAGAAAGAGGAAAGAAGTGGAGCGATATTGAGGCAGGATATCTTGAGATATTGGACAATACACACGACAACAACCTCAGCCCCCAGAACCACCCTTTATTGTCATGAAATGTATCACAGAGCTGAAAGAAGCACCCAGAAGATGCCAGCTGTGTTAATATCTCAATTCTCCTTCCTGTGATATTACAAAAAAAATGTTTGGTAATAAGCAAATAGAATAATTAAAATCATTGAATAAATCCCAACAGAGATATTTTCTCCAGAAGTATTTCTCCTTGTCTTGTTTTTTTTTGATGCAAAGCCTCTAAATATTAATTTGACTATGTATCATGAAACAAAATTAATAATTCTATACTATATCTGTTGTTTAAGATGTTTTGTTTCTGAAATTAAATTGATTTATATTTTTACTGTGTTTTTTTTCCTAGGTTATTGTTATTGTTCTATTGTTTGAGTTTTTTCCAGACTGTTGGAAGGAAATAAACGATAACCATAAAAATGAGAGAAAGGGAAAGCAACAAACTGACCTTTTCTAGCATATAACCTAGACATTTTTAACGTTCTCTTAATTTTTTTCCTGCCTCACATTCTAAACTCATCCAACCCTAATGTACATATCAAGTGGAGATGACTGTACAGTTTATGTCATCCATATCCTGGGGTTCTTTATGCCAAATATTGCTGATGAGGAGGCACAGTCCTCACCTAAGAGACAACTCAAAATATTCAGAAATGTCCTGAAAAATGCATTTGAAGCTAATTTCCCCAGTGAATCTCCATGTTGACCGGCGCCTAACTGTTCACCACAGCAGGAGATATGCAAAGGAAAACAGTTCCTGGCGTGGATTCACTCATAAAGAGACAGTTATTCCTTCATGTTCTTTAACAATGGCTTTGCAGCCCCTTCCTCCTTGAAATTTGCAGCCTTCAGATATTTGCAGTTTTTACTCTGTTTCTGTTTTTATTCACATGGGTTGTACACAAATGAAAACAAGTGAAATTCCCATTTCCCAGTGGTCTGTAACCCTTTTGCTAGCAGTCAGTACCAAGAACATGAATTAATTTTCTTTATGCTTTGAATTTCTCACAATTTACCAATCTTTCTATCAGCGTCTTCAGAGTCATAGTAATTATTCTGTATTTTCAGATTCCTCTCCAAAGAGGAGGCATGGAATTTCTTCAATGGCAGATGAAAATAGAGCAGTATTATTAGTTTACAAATATACTTCTAAAATTGTATTCTGGGCCCATAATGCAGAGGAAAGGTCTATTACATCAAAGAGATGAATAAAAAAACATGAGGAAGATTCAAACTGCTATCTGCATATACTCAGTGCTAACAACATTGCCAGCCTTTGTTTAATAAATAGAATTCTCATGTAAAATTAGACAGAAGAGACAATGAAATTAAGCATATGTCTAAAGTAGTTTGATTCCATTATCTAAAAATCCTACTAGGAAATAATTGCATCACTGCACTTACTACTGTTGATGTGTAAAAATATTGGAACAGGTGGTATTGGAACTGAAAAGTTTTTAGAAGGAGTTTTAATCCAGGAGCAGTTATGACACAGCCCTCCAATTAACTGCATGTTTTGAGGGTGTTTGAGGGGAACTGACCCGAGCCTCAAAGCATCTCATGGTCCTTGCAGAAGGCAAAATGCAGTCAGGTGAGGCAAAAGGTATCTGAGCAATTAAATACATTTCATATATTCAGTTTGGAGTACTCCACCTAATTAACATAGAAATTACATTTCCAAAAAAGCCCTCCCTGAGTTGTCACAGGACAAGCAGAGCTGAGGCTGCCTGGCACAATGGATCCTACCCTTGCTAATCCAAAGTTGTAGCAAGGCCACACCAAGGAGCTCCCAGGGGAGAGAACCCAGAGCTTAATCTGAACGTGGGAAAACATCCACATCATGCAGGAATCTGAAGACCTCAACATTGCCTGACCCAACACTATTTAATCCTGTGGAAATTCCGTGGTTTCTGATCCATCCTCCCACGCACACCACAGACGGGTCTGACCTTCCCTGGGCAGAACAGTCCATGGGATGTCTGGGGCAGCATCCCTGGGAGCCTGGTGTAGGTGACTGCCTGAAGTGGATTCATCAGAATCCCATCTTCCTCAGTTTCCCACAAACCAGCCCAACTGGTCTTGTACAGGAGCGCACACTATTTAGGAAAGGCCCCAAGGCTATGGGAAGGCACCAGTGTCATGGCATGTTCTGCCCCAGCTCCTCTGGTTGATTTTAGGGTGCCTCAAGGGAGAAAACTACAGCCAAAACTACCAACAGTGTTTTGGGGGGGAGAGGTAACAACTCAATGTCTTCTCATTTACTTCTCTACAAATTCATGCTAACTTTATAGAAGCCATTTAGCATACATTAGCATAAAATAAGGCATGTGAGAGGCAGGGAGAATGAGGCTCATTAACTTTATATCTACTTTTATGTGGAAGAATTGCAAGGGTGTGTACGGAGTGTGGTTGGGACGGAGCTGACTTTCTCCTCAGCATTCCATTTTGCATCCGTGACTAAAGCAGTGCTGGCAACACAGCCGTGACTTAGCTGTGGCCAAACACACCTCCTGTTTCCTTCACTTTTAAACTGCCTTTACCTCAACCCACAAGTTTTTTTGCTTTTATTCTTCCAGCTCTTTCTGCATCCTACTGGGAGGGGGAGCGAGTCAGTGTGTGGCTGTGTGGGTGCGTATCTGCTGGCCAAGGTAAACCTGAGCTCTGGTCAGAGACGGATAATTGCTGCAGGCTTACCAGAGGAAAAAAGTGTTTCGAAGACAGATTTAGATTAGACAATAGGGAGAAATTCTTCCCTGTGAGGGTGGTGAGGCCCTGGCACACATTGTCCAGAGAACCTATGGTTGCCACATCCCTGAAAGTGTTCAATCGATGGAGCTCTGAGCAACCTGGTCTACTGCCAGGTGTCTCTGCTCATGGCAGGGGATAGAAACTGGAGAACCTTTAAGTTCCCCTACAACACAGGCCATTCTATGATTTATGATAAGATCAAACTATGAAATGCTCTACATTTTTTAAAATTAGGCCACTGAAGAATTGAGATATGGATTCAGGACTGAGCCGGTATTAGTCACTTGTGACTCTAATGTTTCTAAACATGTTACTGATGGATCATTTTTAGCATTAACTTTTCCTTGAACCTAAGCTAAGTTAGCATTCCCTATATAGCTTTGAATAAATGAATAAAAGAAAACGAAGATCAGAGGGTGGTGAGGAGGGGGTGTCTGTGATCCCAAAATAACACCGTGTTTTATTTTGTGTTTTTCCCCTCCTGGCAGCAGAAAACAGAAAGAGAATGAGCTGTGATATCGCTGGGTTTCTCCAGCTCTGTAGGACCATATTCTAGCCCCGTGAGAGTGTGACTTTCAGAGGAGAGGCCTAATGGCTGAGATGTACAACACATTTCACTTTGTTGAATTATCCAGTCTTAGCAAAAGTGATCACGGCAAAGCCAGTGCCAGGGGGTGAAATTTACAGTTGTTTATTGTGCTGAATATAAACAACTAACCAGTGTGCCTAATCTAGGACCTGGTCACCCATGCAGTCAGATGCACCTCCAAGGGAAGGGCAGGTAGGTTTGGAGGGAGGAGGTGGTCACCATAGAGACAGGTCAGGGCACCTCATTTCCTACACTGAGTCATCCCATTAAGTGCTTTAATCTAGGAGGATGTACCTAAATTATTCCATTCATCTTTGAAGCGTCAGAACTTTGCTCGTGGGCAGATTTGAGACGTTTAGGTCACGTGAAAGAGAGGCCATGGACTGCATCCCAAAGAAGGTTTGGATGTAGCCACCTTGTTCTGGAGACTAGACAAGCCAGATGCGCCTCTGGTTTATCTGACTAATATGATGTAGCTTGATGTAATTGATGTAGCTAGAGATGACAGGAGATGGGAGCAAGGTGTTTTGTCAGCTCCCACGTTTCTCCCAGATTTTATTGTTTCCATTTGAACAAGGATCTGGTACCTTTTTCTCAACATACATCCATAATACAAGCTTTATCTATTCTCAGTGTTTGAAGCACTTTTTCCTAGTTCATTTACAGTAAAAGTTTGGAATTTTGTACTGAAGTGAGTTTTCTATCTCCTTTTAAAACAGTTTTTCCTCTCAAGATCCAGCAGCTGGGGCAACCTGCAGGGGGAGCCTGAGCAGTGTCAGGTACTCAGCTGGATCTCGACAGATTTAATGACTTGCTGACCTGCTCCCATTTTTCTTCATTGCGTTCATTTAAGCTGTTTAAAAGAGGTATGGCAAGATTGCACCTTCTGCTTCCTTCAAATTACTTGGAAAGTTCTATGCCTCACCAATACAGGCAATGTTGATTTTGGAACAACCTCTACAAACTGCCTTGCTGCAATTTTGTACATGTGGGAGTATGTGCAAATTCCAAAGCAAAGTCATTAGATGAAATCCCTAAAACTCAACCACATAAAGTATTAATATTGAGCTAGCAGAGATTTTGTGCAAAAAAATAATTCCAGTTTTACTGACTGGTGCTTTTTCTGTGTTAAACCTCAGAAAAAGTTTGTGGGGTTTTGTTTTTGTTTTCAGCAAAGACAATTGAAAACAGTGTCCTGGAATTATGAGTACAATTTAATCTGGAATATTCCACTGGCTGTTTGAAACACTAAACTTGTGCCTGGCTCAGAGCAGCTTCTCTTAAAAACAGCTGTTAATAGCATCCTGGATGATCTCAGGGTGTTCCTTGCCATTCCAGTGCTCCTGCCACTTCAATGCCAGTGAGCTGTCTTGTCCTGACAGTTGAAGCTGATCAACCAAACAACCTGACACGGATTTTGTCAGTCACAAAACATGAGACTGGAAGGTTTTAAAAGATGGAGTGAAAGATGCAGGGGAAGGAGAGGGAAGAGGTTGTGTAGGAGCTCTCATTTCAGTGACAAGCACTTTAGTGACTCTAAGTTATGCTTAGTGAAGCATAAGCATAAATCTTATTTGAAAATGTGCACTTTTTTGTATGTAGTGTATATTGCAACATTCTAGCTTGGCTGCCCAGTTTTAAGACAGTAGATGTGAAAGAGAGTAGGAGAGAAGGGGTCAAAATACACATTTACTCAATATATCTGTATGGATTTAGGAATTTAAGACCAGATGCCTCAGCCTCACTCTTTCTAATCCAAGACATCCATACCATATTAATGTAACAGACTTGCTTAAAAGTCCATTATATCTGCTCCACCAGATCTCTGAAAGTCTCTTCCAAGGCCTTGCTTTTGATAGTCCATCCTCTTGCTGAATTCCAGCTTCAACTTCTTAATTATTTATATCCGATTTTTTTCTTCTGGCAAAACCATTATTTTCCTTCAACACTTCTTATTATATATTTCTTCAACACTTCTTATTCCTTTTTGTTGCTCATATGATTGATTGTTATTACACTTGACATCTTCTAGGGCCTGGGTCATGAGTAAGTTCTTCTGCCTTATGGACAGACCGAAAGTTAGATTTCTTTCCACAAAAAAATGTTCTAACTTTTCCTATTTTTTCCCCACTTCTTTTTCCTGCCTTACATGGTTGGGTTGTAATCACTGTAGAGAAGGATATGCTTACACCCAAATACCTGCGTGTGTTATCTTTAACAACCAGGGCCTCTGGGGAGAGAATTGGAAGTTAATAGAGATGACAAGGAGCAAAGGCAATGAGGAATAGCCATCCTACTTGCCTGTCACCCAAGAGGAAATGAGTTTGCATTCTCCAGAGTGCTGGCTTTCGAGTGGTAGTTTGCCTGGATTAATTTTTACATCATCCTAGAGAGAAGCAGTGCAAATCCCTTCCTTACTGACCCGGCTGATAGCATACACTGACAGGAGACACAGATGAGATCAATGTGACCCTGTGCTCACAGCCCACCTCCTGAAAATCCACCGACGTTGCCAGTCTTCTAGAATCATGAATCATTTTTCCAGGCAACATTCTCCCGTGTTGAACAATTACGTGAACAACTTCTAAGATCGTGGATAAAAATCTACCCTGCTTCCTTGGTGGGAATGCTACAATAAACGAAGTGTGCTCTAAAGACTTGAACTTGAACAAGTATGGATTAAAACAAAAAATGTGCTCAATGGAGATGTGAAAAGCACCTTCTGATGTGGTTGGTGCAGTGACACAAAACAGAAGGATTGGCTGCCATCCAGCCAGCACTTTTAGAAATAACCCTGTGGTTTATTTTGTCACAGAATTACCATCCTGTAGAATTTGGTTCTAATAGTTCCTATCGAAACTCACGCAGGCTCCTGTTTTTAAATCTCAAGCAATAAAAGAATCACAAATAGATCTGTGGTGTTTTAAGCACTCACCTATTGACAGCACTTCTACAACATCTCACTCTTTTGCAGCTTTCTCTGAAACTCTACATTTGGAAAGTAAGTGCAAATTCTCAACCAAGCTTTGGTTTCCTCTGTGCCTTCTGGCAGAAGTGCAAGGATGGTCTCCAGTGATATTCACCCTCAGGTGGTCTTTGCCGTAATATTGAATTTTTGAGCTGTCAAAATGCAGTGCATGGATGTGCAGATGGATGTAGATGCGGAGCACATTCCAGCCGTGCTGCACTGGGCAGATGACCCCCAGAGTTGTAACATCCAGGGCTCCTTGCGTTATTTACAGTGAAGATTACACTAGGCCCAAATTTAGGGGAATAAAATCCCACATATTAAGAACAGTGATACATTCTATTGAGGACAGGAAGAAATTAATTTCTACATAGAGAACAATTTAATGAAGACGTGATGTGGCAGAAAAAAAAGTATTTCCATCTTAGTTAAGACTGTGAGGAAAAAGTAAGCAGAGTATTAGCAAGAGCTTTATTTTGTTATCCATCACTGTTCCCAAATGAATTCCAAGGTCTCATGTCCTTCTGCAGGTCATAAATCTTTAAATCCAGGGATGTCCTTTTTTTTTTTTATATTACTCTCCAAAACTCAAGTCACAAGAACTTTTCAGGGACTCAAAGTTCTGAAATTTTGAATTTCTGAAACCCATAAACTGTGATGCAAATTTTGTACCAAAACTGATATATCATTTATCAGGTGTGTACGAGCTGTAGCAACAGGTCCTATTTAAAAGAGATTAGTTTCTAACCAGATAGGAAACATCGTGATCTTCCAGGAGAATGGTTTGTCTGAATTTCGTCAGATATGCATGATATTATACATTAGTTTTTCTCAAGTACCCATTAAATGTCTGATTTTTCTCAGATTATGATTAATCTATTGAATTCATACTTAAGTAAACTAAATTTGGACTTCCAAATGGAGAAAAACATCTTCAGTTTAGCTGCCTGGGTATTGTGTTTGCTTTCAGGACAGATCTCTGCACACTGAATTGCTGGGAACATGATAATAATGAACAGCACTTTTGAAATCATCAGAGTAGTTTAAACAAGAAGCCAGACCCTTTCAGGAGAGTGTGTACTGATTTGCTTTAGATCAGTTGGAGCAGTCACAGTAAAAGAGAAAAGAATGAAAAAGCAAGATTGAAATAGAACAATTGACCTCTCTACAGGAAAAAGGGCACAAAAACTACCTAAGCCGACTGCAGATAGCTGTAATTAAGGGATTGTAACTCTCTTTGAACTGGCTAATACCACAAGACCAAGACTAATCCATTTAGTCTACCACCCCACCTCCCACCGGTCAAAGATAAAGGTTTATGGCCTGTGATATTCAGCAGATTAAGTTAAATGACCATAATGAACCCTCCTCATTTTGAGCTCTGTGGAAAGACCTGTTTTCTTCCCCACATTGAGGTGGTGGTCCAAAGTAGGTCTTTGGTCAGCCATCCAAACTTAGGCATCAGCTGTGATTCGAGGCTCCCAAGGGTTTCTGTGGCGTTCACAGCGGAGTGGGAAATGCAGGACCTCTGAGGAATGTCTGGTTTTCTGCAGTGGCAGCTGGAGACTGGGCAAGGTTTCTCATTGCTGCTACAAATCTCATTTGCTGCAAAGGCCATCATGTGAGGTAAAAAGCCGAAGCGGAATACAGTGATTGAAACAAATGTCACACAAGGAACGGGAGGAAAAAAATTATTTTTTGTGATCTCTACCTCCTGAATGAAGCCCTGGACTGGAATTTCACAGTACTGACCTAATAAAAGGAGACAACAATTGAACTCATGTGCTGATGTAGATGGGTGGTGCTGGTCACAAGTCATGATAAAACAAATGGCCTGCGAACTTCAGCAGGTGCCAGAAGAGCAGAACTTCCTCCTGCCTTGAGAATCACAGCTAGAGATGGACCTCAGCCTCACCCAGCTTCATTTCCTCTCGTTTACAGGCATTCAGATCCAAGGCTTTCTGTGTTCCTGCCTGCAAACTCTCCATCACAAGCACCATTGTAAGTACAATTATTAATAGCACTGAGAAACTGGATGACTTTAGTTATTCTAAGAAAAAAAACCCCGAAAATACGTGATTTTGGAAGCCACACAGATATTTTTCAGCAGAGTAATTTTTCCTTCCAAATATAGTACTTAATCAGCAGCAAAGGATAAGCCTTTTTTTGTTGAAACAAAGTGAAGATATAATAATATGTTTCGAGAGTATCTGAACTCCTTTTTCCAAATTACTTCTTTTTAACTTTTTGAGATGCCACATTCCATAACAAATAGTTGTTAAAGCCTAAAATCAGGAGGAACATTTCAGAGTTGTAGAGACAACTGGGGAGGTTCAGTTGTTTCAGGTTTTTTCCTCTCCTTTCAGAATAGACATTTTGTTTCCCAGATGACAAAATTTCTCGGAAAGGAGATCATCCAATTCCCCCATGGCTTTACTGGTTTTGTTAATCAGCGTTAAAAACAGATATATGAAAACATAGACAGAGCTAAATGTAATGTAAGGCAGCATGTTTGCAATTGCAATGTGTGCCAAGGGATAAATCATTGCTTGACACCTCAGAGGAATGTTAGATTTCACTTCAGTGACTCAGTCCTGCTTTTTCCACACTGGTTATCCCAAAAGGAAACTCGAGCAGGGTCCTTCCATTCATCATCTCTTTTTTAATGTATGCCATTGTAAGAACCCCCAGAAGATCACAGACAGAAATGTGTTCTGTACCTGTGCAGGATCATAAGAAAAATAAGAGGGTCACAGTTCTGCAGTTCAGCATATTTGGGGCAGTCGTTTGCAGAAATGACTGCTAAGTGCTGTGTTTTCAGTTTGTCTTGCTTTCTGCACAGACATCTGCGCAGCTGTAATGGACACCCAAAGGAAAGGGCTATGGATAATCACATCCAGCTCAGACACCTCTGGTATGGTGGTACTGCTTCCATCATAAGACTAATGCACCACAGGTATTCTTTGCTTGACTCAAAATGTCCTAATGATACATCCGGGAAANAGGGGAGAGGATTAAGATCATAGCAGGTACAGTGTCAAGAAAAATTTGCTGCCTGCAGCAGGTCACACTCAGCTAAAGTGGGAATTTCCAGCCCTCCCAGGTGGGCTGTCTTTCAGAGCCATCTCTTTCTTCATGTACCTCGTTCCTTCCAGCATAACAAGTCAATACTCTTGGGGATGTCATCATCTGTGTTTGCAAGTGAATAACGGCTCATGGCACTCTCAGAAGCCGCTGTAACTCTCTTTCAGTAATGCAGGATTCTTTTCTGCTTAATGGAAACTGGTTGCACACACCCCATCTGGCTACCACCTCACCTTTCTCTACTCACCAGACCTGTACTATGCCCAATTAACAGTCCAAGACAAGGACTCCGTTTCTCATGAGTGTTTTCAATGCCTGTAGTTTTCCAGTTTGAGAAAATGTCTGCTCTGAAAGACAAGGCACTTTTCTCAGATATGTCTTATCTGTTGCCTGAGGATAGTGTGGTCTTCATCATATTTACAGCTAGGATAATAAGAAAACTTTAGAAATTTTCAACTAGCATCAACTGGTTATGTCTTTTTTAAATATTTCTGCATAGCCATATTTCATTTCTAAACAAAATCTGTATGGGTCAGATCTTATCACTAGAGTAGCTACTATAAATTAACAGTTCAGTTGACTCATGTAATCTGAGAATCAGCCCCTCATTCATGGCCTTTGCAGTTCCATGAAACACAAAAATATGAAGTGCAAGACTTCAAGGAGGTTAACCTTGCAATAATCTATTTTATAACCCTATCCTGTCCAATTCTTGGCTTACTGAACATCTGACATGAAAGCAATGAGAGCTGGATAGATTTCAGCACTTTACAGAAACAACCCCAAATCCAGGGTTGCCTCTGGTTCTCCCCATCTTGTCTGGATGAGAGAAGTTTCCGTTTGCTTTTAATAATTCCTTCTGATGAAGCTCATGATCTTTTCCCCACTCTTCCTACAAAGTCCTTTTCTTCAGCCTCCATTGTTTAAGGTTCATATATTTTATGCAGTACCAAAATTCCACTGCTCATAAAGATTCACAATAACTCTCATCCCTAATTTTCATGATGAGCTACGTTCAGTCTTGCACAAGACCCCATTTTCCAAAACACCAAATAAACACATCATTAGAAACAGTCCTTTCATCAAGCAATTTTCTAGTCTAAGCTTCAAGAGGAAGGTGAAGGGGTCATCTCACTGACATGTTGGCATCCCATCTTCTGAACTCCAAGTGCCTCCTGTATCATGTCGACTTTCCTCTTGCTTTCAGTGTTTGGAAGAGAACAGATGTGGCTGGGCTGCAGGAGGCCAAGTCAGGAGCATTTTTTCTACTCAGGAACTGTAATAGTGTTTGGCTCTTCAGGGCTGTTTATAGCAGCCAGGACAGCAGGTGTGTTTGGATGGTTCAGAACACCTTCTGCCACTTTCACAGGCTGTGCTCAACCATAACATCACCGAGCGCGCAAATGAACTGCTGAAGTGACTCCTGTACTCGCCTTTTATACTGCCAAGGAACATGAAGGGAAAAATTCAAATATAAGGGAGACAGAATGGAAATGCAGGGAACCCCTATCCTCACTATATGTGGGGTTTTGTGTTTCAAAAAATTGCTGGAAAGGATCAGCTATTTCAGCTTCCAACCTTATGCAAAAATCCAGAACAATGATGTTGAAAAGTCTGCTTGGGGGGGGCCATTTCAGAGCTGCTGAGAAGGTTTCCTCAGCCATCCACAGCAGGAAGGATGTGACCAGGCCCCAGGAAGCTGTGTGATCACAGCTTACATAGGCACACATCAGTATAAACACAGCCTGATTAAAGACAGGTAATGGGATGGTGCTGGAACAGCTGCACATAGACAGCAAGGGCACCCAGCGAGCTCCATCAGGAGATTTCAGGTTTTCTGCTATCACAGAAGTACCTGAACTATTTAGTGTTAGCTTAATTCTTGTGTCTATTCTGCGAAGACAGAATATTTTCCTGATACCAGTTTTAAAAAATCGCATCTCATCTACTTTAATTACTAAGCTTGCTGTGCCAGCACAGTGAGAAGGACAGAACCCTAAAAAAGGGGAGCTGTCCAAGAGATGTGGACTCAAGCTGTGGGGTACAATAGGGTGCTCAAGGTGTGAAGGAACCAGAGGTGAATCCTACCCCACAGCAACTATATGGACATATAAGCACATCCATAGGGTCTGAGTCACACGTCTTCTCTTATTCCTACCAAGTTACCTGTACCTTGTCTCGTTAATTCACTGTCCATCCTTCTCTCTGTGAGAAGACAGACTGTGGGGAGATAGATGTAAGGGTTGTGTTGCACATATTCATGAGTAACCCTGTGTATGTCTCTGTGGTGAGCTTTCATTTACAGGATGAACACTGGGTTGCATTCAGGCAAAATACCCACGAATAACTTACATTGAGAATAATTTCCTTCATTCAGCTGAAATGAAAACCCTAGTGAGAGTTTTCTATAGGAAGACTGAAAGTTTAATATTGCAGCATGTAAAAAGTTTCTTTCATCACTTTTAAACAGGTGCTGCTATTCAGTTCCAATTAATTTTGCATTTCATTTCCTATGAAGAAAAAAGTAAACCATTGCACTCATTTTATCTTTTTCTAAATACTATTTACTCAATTTGATTAATCATTGTTATTCAACAGAGGTACCTTAAAGAAACTCAGATTAAACTCCATTATGCAAAGTATTGTATATTCATATAGCAAGAGACAATTCTTGCCTCAAAGAGATTACAGAATAAATAGATAACAGGCTTGTTCGAGTTCTCATTTTATGGACAGAACTTATACAGCAAAACCACACAATGCCCAGGGACAGAGAGGATTTCTAGAGCAGAACTGACTTCAAACCCTAGGACGTTTAGGATATGTCTGCTGGGTTTAAGGGATTTAGGACCAAAAAGTCTCCCATATAAATACCAGACTCTGACAATATCTGAAGATAGCACTAAGCAGCACTTGCAGAAATAACCTTCAAGACAGAAATATCAATAGGACTCCCCTTTCTCAATGCATCTGTGCTTCATGAGATGTCTGTAAACTACACCATATGCACCTGCACTAACCAGATTTTTGGGATACAGTCCAAACAAGGCTGGATCTCTCATTATCTGTAGATAAGTTTAAGTTCCATAGAAAATAATTGATGATTTTATCCTATGTAACACTGTGCCATCTGAAAGCTTGTCCCTTGAGCTTTTGACTAAATGTGTCAATAGAACACAAATATTTGCATCATTTTTTCCCTGCTGGCAAAGAACATCAAAAAGAGAAACATTATCTATTTTTTCCCCTTAGCAACTTTAGTCTACTCAGGCTTGTGAGCTGTAGGTCATTGGAGCACAAGGCCTACAGCACAGGAAGAACTGTTTATTCCTTATTTTCCCGTGCTGCAAAGAGTCTTATACATTTAAACACAGTTAATTTTTTTTTTTATATATAACAAATGAGTCCTTCAAACTGCTAGGCTACATTCCTGCTCTTTATCATCCTTGAGATGTTGTTTCCTGACTCTGTGGGGAACTACCCAGTTAAGAAGCTAGCACAGTAAAACTTTCTCCTAATTTCATAGACATAACATACCATAAAAATTATTTCAGTAGTGCCAGAGATCAGCAAATACCAAGCACCTTGCAAAAAGTGTATTTAAGCATGGGCCAAATAATGAAATATTTTTAACTTCCATAAGTTGCTGTGAAATTGCTGCTTAAGACACCTGCCAGTAATGGAAGAAGATGTTCCTTCTTCTCCAGTATATGCAAGCTTTCTCCTTTTTATGGGACATACTACTTTATTTTTGACCAATAAACAAGAACTGTGGCATTTTCTGTTGTGTTTGCTATGTGTTCATCACTGATGGTATCATCACTGCCTCTGCCACCTCTAACACCCACACCAGGGTGAGCAGAAAGGAAAGCACAGTGACTGGTCTGGTGCTACAAAACAGCACAGGACTTTGATTAGTTAACTAGGACTTTCCTTTAATTAAAGCTTTGGGTTGGAAAGGGCCTTTAAAGATCATCTAATCCCTACATCAAGTCGGTTAAAGCCTCATCCAACATGACTTTGAATGTTTCCAGGGACAGGGAAGCGACAGCTTCTCTGGGCAACCTGTTCCAGTGTCTCACCACCATCATCATAAAAAATTCTTCCCTATGTCCAGTCTAAACCTACCCTCTTTCAGTTTAAAACCATTGCCCTTTATCCTATCACTAATTAATTAATTTTCACGGTTTTGACTGAACAAGCCAGGGAAAGATTAAGTAAATGCTAATATTCAAAAGAAATGCTAAAACTACAAGAAATATATATATAATACCGATACAAAGAAGACTATGAAGCTGTATCTCACACAATTCAGGAGGTAACCTCAGAAGAATTTAATCAGCCTGGTCTATTTTGGCTAGCACTGTGGTGGGTGCGTGTAAAACAGGGGAAATGTTCTTTCTCTTATTGCTAAGGAACAAGACAAGGTGAGGGGAATATCCACAAGTTACAAGAGTAATGAAGTTCTCTCTTAGTCAAATAATCCCTTCTTCATCAATGCGGTGTTCCTTACTTCCCGTGGTGTTTTACTCAGTCCTCATCCACTGTTTGGCAGAGCATTTACCATTTCCCTTACACACCCAATCTACAGTCAAAACATCCTCGCCAGGCAGGAATTGTTCACTACACCTAAACAACATCACAGAGGGATGTAAAATGCGCTTGGTCCCCAGCTGACCTCGGAAGGCAGAAACTGTTATTCTGCATTGAGATAAAACACATCTAATCCCAAAGCCACCCCTGACAAGGGCTACTGACAGGGGCTGAGAAGGACATGAGTGCCGAGTGCTTCACCAGAGTGAAATGAACTGCTTCTCATGTGGTGTTTATTATTTATACTAATCCTGCAGCAAGAGGTTTGACACCACCTCCTTGCGGCAATTAAAGGATGGACTATGCTAGGTGGAAGCAAAGCAAAGCCAACTTTATTACACTAACCACCAGTATGTATAGTTCTGTAACTTCAGTACAAAGTCAGTACAAATTTCTCCACTCGGGTCCCCCTGCCCCTGTTCCGTTAGCAACATAATCTCTTAGTTATCAAGTGCTCAGTGTCATTCTCTTGCACTAGTGGTGTCCTTGCTAGCATCTCTTCACATTAGGGCAGTCAGACATGGTGTCTCCAATTCTTGTTCTTGCCTTGAGTTTATCTCTCCCGCAGTTTCCGAGGCACCAGGGCCAGGAAGTCTGCGGAGCCATCCAACTCAGCTTCTGTAGCTATCTGGTCTTCTACACCTCCTAGGTGTCCAGAGCAATGTGAGAAATATTATCCATGTCATGGATAACCTTTTTTCTTAATTTATTGCATTTTTAGTCTTAATTGTACACGATAGGAAAATTCATTTCATTTATTGATCTTTTTCTTGGTTTTCTTGAGTTCTCTCTCTCACACTTTTCAATTTCACATAAATCTATCACGTCTAAACCTTTCTTCTGGAAGGTTTCATACAATGTTTCAACCCAGAATAGGCAAGGACATCTCAGTGGTCCAATAAGTGAAGCAATCCTTGCCTCCCATCCTCTTTTCTGTAAACAGGTACAGATAAGCCCTGAGGTTCTGGATTCTGGGTGGTGATTTTTACAGTGGTTTCCTTGTTGTGCACCAGGAAGCAGTGCAATTTCCATGAACAACAGTACCTGATATCCACTTTATGTCCCTAAGACTGCCCTGTACTGCTCACTGTTTTTCCTCCCACAGCACAAAAATGCCAGTGTGACAAACTGGCAGGATTCAGGAGGGAATCAATGGCGATTGATTCTTTGAATTAAAGTTTCTCAAGAGATAAGCTCTGTAGGTTTAGGAATTTAAAGACAAGAGCACAGATTCAGACCTACATCCTTTTACTCCAGGGTTAACGAAATTAAAATAGTGACACAGGAATAGCTGACTTGTGGAGGATCCCTTTTGGAGATTGAATCAGCTGCTCATGCATAACTTAGGAAGTCATTTGAGATGTGCTAGAGTGTCTCAACTGCCCTGCAGAGACCTCTGCATAGTGGCACAGATGTCACATATGTCCTGTGTCATGTGGAATCATAGAATAATTTAGGTTGGAAAAGACCTCTAAGAGCATTGAGCCCAACCATTAACCCAGTACTGCCAAATCCAGCACTAAAGGGGCTCACCCTAAATGCCACATCTACACATCTGTTAAATCCCTCCAGGGATGGTGACTCAGCCACTTCCCCAGGCAGCCTCTTCCAATGCCTGACAATCCTTCTGGTGAAGAAACTTTTCCTGATATCCAATCTAAACCTCCCTTGATGCAGCTGAATTCCATTTCCTCTCATCCTATCACTTGTTACCTAGGAGAAGAGCCCGACCCTTACCTGGCTGGACCTTCCAGTCAGGGAGTTGTAGAGAGCAACAAGGTTCCCCTGAGCCTCCTTTTCTCCAGGCTAAACAACCCCATTTCCCTCAACTGCTCCTCATGAGACTTAAGCTCCCAGTCTTATGAGGAGCCGCTTCTATCTACCACTCTCTTGTGGATGTCTCAGGTATTTTAAGGTACACCAAATGGCTGAAAATGCCCAGTGACCCTCAGTGACCAGCAGTCTGCTGACAAATGGGAAGGAGCTGCTCCTTACTAATGATACAAATGATACCTAAGCTCACCCCTAAACTCCACTTGTTCAACTAAGGCATCAAGCAGCCCTTGGACATTTTTTTCAAATTAAACTTCTTGATTGTTTCACAGGCCATTAGCAGCTCCCTGATCCAGCTGTAACTGAAATCAATTAAACACTGTAGGAGGTGTTAAAACATTCGTCTCCCTCTGGCATCTGCTTTCCAGTGACTGTTGTGGGACACCAGACCCCTGGGAGACATGTAGACACCTAAATCTCAGTGTGTAAACCTGGGTGCTTGCGTTCAGAAGGCCTCCTTCAGGGCTGGAGCTGCGGGTGGGCAGCAGCCCAGCACTTCATCCTAAAGTACACACGTGGTAAATCTTGACTTGAAACTTTTATTACTCTAAGCTTCTGCAAAATATCCAGGATCATAAAACACATAATCATAGAGTGGTTGGGTTGGAAGGGACCTTAAAGATTATCTTGTTCCAGCTCCCTGCCATGGGCAGGGACACCTTCCACTAGACCAGGTTGCTCCAAGCCCAATCCAACCTGGCCTTGAACACTTTCAGGGATGAGGAACCCATGGCTTCTCTGGAGAACCTGCTCCAGTGCCTCATGACCCTCACAGCAAAGAATTCTTTCTATAAAATAATCTGAATCTCTCCTATTTTAGTTTAAAATTATTCTCCCTTGCCCTAGCACTGTATGCCTGTGTAAAAAGTCACTTTCCATCCTTTATTTCATCACAAGAAGCATTAACACTTTCAAATGTGTCAAGGGGGTGAGGATTAGAAATTAACATAATAAACTCTGATGTTTCTGATACCTCAAAGAAAATACAGTTCTATTACTACATGTTTAAGGAATGATAAGGCACTAAAAGGAGGCATTTCATCCCATAGATCTGAGGTCTGCTTTACATCTTCCTGATGAAGATCAGAAGTTATTAGATTAAAATCTGTTTTAACTGAGAGTCATGAGAAATAACTGGTGAGAATCATATTAACTTTAAATGTTTTAATCAGAACAACTACTGGGGAAAAGTTTTGAGAAGTACATTCTTGGCATGTTCTAATTTGATTTGACTGTTTTTCAGTGTACTGACTATGACCACAGCTTATACATTTTATCAGCACGATGATGGTGGCATCTGTAGTGAGAAGATGAGTCTTAAAATGCTGAAAAATAAAATATTCCAGTTCTAAAAACTCCGAAGACCATTAACTTAGTGGATTTATCCTATAGATATAAAACAATTTACCATATCTAAGTGTAGTTAGTTGGGCCAGCTCTATTGCCAGTGGAAAAAACGAGGTGATTTCAGCAGCTCCAGGGGGTGATTCATTTCAGGCACCTACCCAGAGCGAACTGAGTAATTCACAGCAGATGTCACAGATTATATCTGCTCCTCTGCAAGTAACAAGGTCTGAGGATCTAGTTCAAAAGGGGATTGATATTTCACTTCAGAAATTAAATTCCAGCATCTCAGGGTAAGAGGAATCCCACTCAAATTAGCCTTGTAAAAAAATCTCCGCCGTTAAATCATAATATAAACACTTTAAGTTAAATTGCTGACTTCTAAACAACTCGGTTTTCAGGTTTTTTTCCTGATTGTTTTCCCTGAGGGGTACTTGCAACCTAAAGGGCTCTAAAACCAGCCTGAGACATATAAAAACACTAAATATTGCAGTAAGAACATTATTTAATGCTGCACTATTAATCAGTTGAAGGTCCTCTGACTTTCAGAAACAAAGCGGTAAGTAGGTCACTTTCTGCTCTGCAGCAATCTCCTCTTGATTGCAGAGCACTTGGTTTTGTTAATAGGTCACTATTTCAAATAACTGCTGTGATTCAACACTTTCCAAAGATTCCTTGGAAAGAAACTCAGTAGTCATCTTTCCAGAGCACTCATGTATATCACACGGCTTCTTTCTATTTTAAAATTTCCTATCAGTTCCTACTCTCACCAGAGCACTTAACAGCTATTTTAGTTTTCCTTCTGGCTGCCATGTGCACCACTTCCCATCACAGCACCATGTTCATCAAAGTGTAATTCCAAGAATTAATAACCTGAAGAATCCTGATACAGTACGTACTTTTGGGACCTTGTCTAAGATCATTTCTTGTTGAGATCCAAAGTCCACTACCTCTTACAATTTTTTTATTGAATGCTGTTGCTCAAATATTTGCACCTCCACCCTTACTTCCATTAACAAGTGTGTGCACTGGCAAACGTGATCTGTCAGCCAATGTTAATCACATCATCATCTTTCTGCAGTGTCCTGAGGTTTAGGTTGCAATGCATCAAATGCAATACTCAAGAAAAGATGGATTGCATCCACCACATGGGCTTCAATCACCCACCCTGTAATAACCCAAGATGCCACAGTTTTTGTCAGATGTGATTAATGTCTCAAACTCATGGCGCTTATTGCTCAGCAGGTTCATTTCCCCAAAATACTTATTTTTACAGTCCCCTGCTACTACATTCTAGCCTACTGAAGTCAAGCTAAGTGATCACTGATTTCCCAGGTGGTCTTAAATATCCGCTGTGTTATTTCCATTCAAATAGCTTCTCACTCATTTTCCAAGAGCATTTTTCTCCAACTTAGGCATTGCACTCTATATGGCATTTTTGAGAATTAGGATGCAATCACTGTGTTTTCCTCAAAGACTTGAAAATTCAGGGGTTTCATCTGGTGAGTCAGTGGAAGTGCTTTGTAGCCACATCTCTATCAGAAAGTTAGGGCAAATTATAGAAAGCAATCTGGTGGTTCAAATAAAGACAGAGAGAGCTGAAGCCATTTGGAAATGAAAAGTCTTCCCAGTTTTAGAAATCAACAGAAGAAGAGATTGAAAAAACACATAACACTGCAAACGCACAGGGATCCGAGTTGGAGTGGTAGGCCAAAGAAATGAATTTCAACAGGCATTCAGACTAAAATAACTTTCATCTCAGGAAGACAGGGATTATAGGTGGGAGACAGAAAAAAAACAAAGGAGACAGTGGAGGAGGAAAGGTAGGAAAAAACTACATAATCATTAGCAAAAAAAAGTTATTAACCAAAAGCCAGAAAACCAAATTAGCTAGGATGATGTCAAGCCTTGAGCTGTGCTGCATTCTTCACAGCAGGGAGAGAATTTAAATTTGAGAATGATGGATGCAGAAAGGCATCAAAGAAGCTGGAAAGGGAGTTTTACTGTTCCTCTTAAACTAGAATGGAGAAAATTAGCCACTAAGGACAAGGCAGGAAAAAGGAAAAAGTGGTAGCTATGGCGCGAAGGAAAAAATGGATTTGAAAATTACCGGGACAAACAGTGCATAATTTGGAAAGGATCTGAGAGTGAGTTAGCATTCTGCATTGCAGTCTCTTTTTTTTCCCACACTCCAGCCTCGTTTCCCAGAGTCAAATAATGGGATCCACCAGTCTGTCTGCACCCAGCCTCACGGGTGGGCTCTGCACCGAGCACACTGTCCAGTTCGGGTCTCTTTGGGCTGTCCCTGGAGTGGCTCCATGTGTGAGGGGTCAAAGCAAAGTACTGTCCTTCTTGCACTTTCAGAGCCATTCCTCCAAACAAATAAAGACTATAAGTAAACAACAGGAAAACATAGTCAAGGATGTTCCCAAATAGCAAACAGCAGCTTTGCCAGTTCTAATTACATTTTGTCTATAAACTTATTTTCCTTTATTGCTGGATCATGCTATTTTTGTTAAGGAGCTGCAGTGATTTGGGAGTTAGGGAGGCATTGGCACAGTGCGAAGGGGAAGATTTTTGTTTCCCAAGCCTTGGCAAACAGGTAAGCAGGGAAAGGAATAGATCTTTGCTTAAGGAGCAGGGTAAGAGCTGTGGTTGCAAACACCTACCAGCAGGTAACAGAGATCTGTCATGTTTCTATAGAAGCCCACAGCGACTTTCTGTACCCCTTACAGGTGAAATGCCTCTTTTACAACCCCACAGTGGTGTCTGAGTGGTGCATTATGTTTCTCAGTGAAGATGGATTTCTTAAATAAAAGCATAATTATCTCTAGACTCATGGATTTTGTCTCCCCCGTGAGTTCCTGGGTGTCCCACTATAGCCCAGAGGAACGATGCTGACCCAGATCCCCTGGATCCCATACAACTCCTGTTCCATCAGTTCTCTCCATGGTCCTGGTTCCTGGTGCTGCTCAGCCCCCATCACCTCTGTGCTGTATCATCTCTACACAAAGGATCTGCTCCTGCTCTGGGGTGAGCAGTTGTTCTCCTCAGGCTGGGTTCAGCAGCCAGCTGTGATCAGAGAGACTCTCAGGCAGCATTGCCCATAAACTGAGAATTAAACAGAGGTTTGGTCCAGGCACCCGTGACTGCTTGTGGCTAGTTTTCTCCATTTTTACAGCCCGTTGCATCTCACAGTTCAACTCTGGATCCTTCACTTCTGTTACCCACATCCCTGCCTAAGGAAGAAATTATTAACATCAGCCATGTTTCTCTTCTTCATAAAAGTAAAACTTTACCATGTCAGTCCTGTGCAAGGAGAGATTAATCCAACTTAAAGAAGATGCATGAAAAAGTTAAACCAGCAAGAAATCATCCCTCTGGAAAAGCTTTTTGGTTTTGGTTAGTGACTAATTTCATACTAGCACTCCAAATGCAGAAATCAATTCCCTATTGTGGTGGATTCTGCATAACTTCTTCATTGGTTCTTCAGGGAATTAACAGGTAACCAGAAGAAAGGAGAAATGTGATCTGTCCATTTTTTTGACCAGCTGTCTCAATTTTTTCTGGTCTTTTTTTTGTTTGTTTGCTTAATGTGAAAGCCAGAAAAATTTATTTTAATGAGGAACAGCTTTCACATGACTTTCTTCCTGGTGGATCCATTTAAGTACCCTCTTACCACTCTGTTGAGCAACAGGAAAGATATGAGTTGTTCTGCAGAAGTGCCCTCCAAACAGAGGAGTCCTTGACAGTTCACTGAGCAGGCAAATTGACATTGTTGTATCTGCGGATCAGCAAGGGAAGCTCAGCTCTGCTTCCCCAGGTGAGCTCAGCCAGGGACACCTGCAAAGGCCAGGCCAGTGCCCTGACTTTTGTGAATTTCCTGGAAGGAACTAAAAGTGCATTAACCTTTTGCTGCCATGGAGAGCTGCCCTTGCTGAAACCCTTCCTTTACCTCTCAATATCCAGTTGAAAAGTTGTCCTGAGCACCAGAATTCCCCTGCTCGGAGCTGAATCCTGGAGTGGACAACTCCACTTCTCAAGGGAAGTGATAATATTGAACAGACAGGTCAAGCTCTTCTGCACAGCAGAGATTTGTCAAGGACAATGCAGGAACTCAGGATCATTTAAACCTATTCCAAGCTAAGGTGCAAACTGCTATCCAAAGAACATATCAGAATAGACACCACGAGAAATTAATTTCCAAACCCAAGTGCCACACTGCATATACAGTCCTCCCCACAGAGAAAATACAAGATCAGGATTGGCAAATATTAGTCATATTCTTTATGATAAAATGCGCAGTGAAGAGCTGCATCAGCAGGTATGAGGAGCTGTGAATACAATGCACAGAGATCCATTTTACCCACCTCAAGCAGGTAGACAGAAAGATAACAAGGGGGGTGAAGCAAAGACTGCTGGAAGTAGCTTTCTTTTTTTAACCATATATTTCAAAAAGTAAACCACTTTCAGCACACCTCCATCCAGAAAAAAAAAAAAAAAGAAAAAAGAAAAAAACCCAACTAAAATATTTTATTAAATATTTTGTATCAAAGAAAAAGGTGGAGTTTGGAGTTTTTTCCTCCTTCCAGAAGGACTAAACAGCCTCTAGTTTCTCCAAAGTGCTGATGGTCAGAACATTTACTGTGTCTCTTCCTGTTCAAGGCTGCTCCTCCTCAGGAGGGGATCACAGTCTACCATGACGCAGAATAATAGGGACCAGAACTGCTTGCACGTGGGGAGCACTGTCTGCCATGCAGTGGGGAAGAACATGCAGCTTGGTCAGTGCAGTCAGAACACTGATCATATGTTCCTGTGGGCCCCTCTTTTCCTGAAGCACTCTATTTGTAAGCTTGAGGTGTAAAGCCTCAAGAGTAGACAAAATCAAGGATCATTTTTGGATATGGATGTTATGGCAGGAACCCTCCTGCTCTAAGGTCACAGGCCTGTGCTGACTGGAAATTAGCCAGTGCTATTCCAGTTTGCAAGAACGGTGTCAGGGAAGAGCCAAGAAACCACAGGCCTGTTAGTCTAACTTCAGTTCCCAGAAAAATTATGGTGAAAAACATATTGGATACTATTGAAAGGCATTTAAAGAATAATTCCATCATCAGACACAAAGAGAAAGGCCAGTCTAACTGATTTGATATCATTGATGATAAGATCATCCTCTCAGTGGATGGAGGGAAGGTCTCTGATGTACTTTGCAGAGAGGATGGTCCAAGATTTGAACAGACTTCCTAGAGAGGTGTTTGATGCCCCAAGCCTGCCAGCGTTTCAGAGGTATTTGGACAATGCTTAATAACCTGCTTTAACTTTTGGCCAGCCCTCAAGTGGTCAGACTTCAGTACTGGGTGATCATGTAGGTCCCTTCCAACAGAAATAGTCTGTTCTATTTTGTACAGGTCAGAAGAACTAATTTTGAAGAGGCTGCTTTTTATGCCTTCTGTACCTCCTCTCCTCTCAGCAATCCTCTCTCCTTCATGCAGACTTCCCAATTTCTCTGGGATAAACAACGTGCTGCCTTATGCTAGCAGTGCTTTGCATTTTTGTAGCATTCACTGACAAGGAAGTCAAGGCCTTTGAAAGACTTCAGACTAAAAAATGCTTGTAGGAGCATGACAAAGGTAAGGAAATGGAAGCCCAGAGCAGCCAGTTGAATACCTAAAGATGGGAAATAACCATGGGGGAGTAGCTACACCTGTGCCTTTGGATCATCATCAAGCAATATGTGCAGGCAGATGCATATCAGTCTTTTAGTTACCAGTGCAGCTGACTTCAGAGCAGAACTGAAGTTAGCAAGTGCTTAAATGAAATTACTCTGAATGGATTCCCCGTGAGGCTCTACATCACTTTGGTTACATCCAGAGCACGAGAAAACGTTAAAACCCAGCTGAAGTGAAACCTAAATATGTATGGTGCTGTTGCTGGATACCACAATATTAATGCAGTGATAGTCAAAGGTACCTCGAAGTCCATCTCGGCTTTCAGCTGGGAAGAGCCTTACAGCATATGAGGGGTTTTAGTACTGGCCAAGGGGAAATAAATGTTAAGCAAAGCACAAACAGCTACCAGCAAGGCAATCAAAGAGGAAATAAACGGGCAAACACCAGCTGCAATTCAGGCGTTATTATGGAAGAAGCAGCGTGTTCAGCTAAAGGTCTTGGTTTCAACCTTTCAGAAAGGCAGGGGCGTCTCTTTTGTTAACAGCCTGAGAAGATTGTATCTCGCTTCAAATGCAGATGCTGTTTTGTCTTCAATATTGCTACTTGCCTGTGTTTTCTGAGATATGTAGCAGAAAAGTGAGTTATGTAGTGGTTCCAAGGATGGCACTTTACATTTTAAGCGTGCAGGCAGAAAAATAATGTCTTTTGTTTATATCACGCTCCTTAAACTTGGAGGGCATCCACATTTCAGAGAGAATATAACTTGGAAAAAGAAAAATCTTCATGGCCTAAATGCTCATTGAAAGGTTAGCATTTCTCGAATATGGTTTCTAATAGTAGCCTCATTAATTTAACTCTGTAGAATGTTAGTGCAAAGCATCTTTTGCTAGCATAGCTCATAGCTAGGTTGATTCTGTATTTCTATAATGCCATATGCTGTGCAAAAAGCAGTTTATTTGCATTTTTATATCCTACTTCTGTTTTGTTATTGCCATTGCCAGTAATGTTCTTTTCCACATTCCCTCCACTGTTACTCAGTAAGCATCTGGTGTTTCTCCAAAACAAATTTATCCTTAATACTTAATAATAGTAGCCTGCATTTGACCTTCAAATACAACAGATTTTTGTCTTAAAAAATGAGAAAAACTGCTCTTTATACCATTCCCTACCTCCTGTCCTTCTCATTTTGATTTGCCTATCACAATACCACCATACCTTCTTGTATACAGATCCTTAAAACAGTGGTAGTTATTTTTAGTTTTCCTTTCTTCTTTAATTTCTTATGTAATTTCCTTACTGAGAAATCCTCACTCAACTTCTCTCTTGAAAGAAACTTCTGTTTGATGTGGAGAACACTGAAAGTAGCCCTGGTCCCAGGAATCACTGCAACAGAGCACACTCAGAGCAAGAACACTCCTAAGAACGGCTGTCCCATGTCAAACCGAATTTGCTAGTCTCTGTCCAAGGCTTGTAGCATGAGCCTCAGGAAAGGGACAAGGAAACAAGTCAATACAGAATAATCCATCCATTATAACCCTGAAATTTCTAGCAAGCTGCAGTTTCGGGATTTTCAGAGCTAAATGTTATTCATAAACATATTTAGTAGTCATTTTACGGCCATTTTTTTTCACCATTAATTCATCTGATCGCTTGTTTTGAGCCTATCATAGACTCATGGAATGGTTTGGGTTGGAAAGGACATTAAAGTTCATCTAGTTTCCACTGCCCTGCCATGGGCAGGGATGCCACCCACTGGATCAGATGGCCCAGGGCCCCATTCAACCTGTCCTTGCACACTTCCAGGGATGGGGCATCCACAGCTTATAGGTCTGTATCTTATGTGTGCAGGTAGACAGCCAGATAATCTTCAGTCTCCACAATGTCTCACAGTTATAAGTCCCACACTTACCCATCCTGAAGCGAAACTTCATCCAAGATGGACCAAGAGGATAAGGAAAAATTCTCTGGTTGCTGAGAGTATTTAAATGGAGAGGGTATTTCTATGAGTAAGAGACACTCAAGACCTGCTATTTTTATGCTTTCCTAAGTTTTTTTTCAAAATTGTCTAAAGAAAATCTAGTAAATACAAAAAAAAGTCCAGTTGGATTGTAGCAGGTCAGATAGAGTAGAGGTACTGGTTTTTTGTTACTTAACCCAAAATTTCAGCCTGGATAGATCAAATCTGCTTTCCATCAGCAGAGAATTTTTCAGTGCAGATAATTCTGTTGTGAAAAGATCAGTCTGCAGCATCTACCATAACTCAATTAATCCACAGGGGTAACCAGGACATGGTCCAGCTCTGCTGATCCTGAGATCTATTGGATGAGACCAGTAGGACTGGCTGACCTGAAGGTATGTTTTGAAACTGTGTGGGTTAACCACGTGAAAGACCTAACTACTTCTATATGGAATTGATTTCATGTATTTAGGTGCCTTCCAAGCTTATTCAGAACTTGTCTGCAGTGTCACCCTCACAGATTCACAGAAATTTATTTTGCCACATTTACAGCAAGGATATCATATCTCATCCTAGAAAGAAATGACTTTAAATCAGGAGGGTATGTCTGGACTGTCAGAAAATGTGGATGTATATGTGCATGATTACACTTCCCCATGGGACTAGCATGCCCAAGACATGTCCAAGATTTCAGAAATAATTTCTATATTCATATTTTTAAGCACTAATAATACTGATATAATGGCCAGTATGTCTGTGAAAACTCACCATTGTGTTTAATGTTTTACAGACAGCAATTAAACTACCATAGCTTCAGGAATTTTACAATTCTTAATGATCAGAGTAATATGTTTTGTAGCCCTAGTAACTGCTGTTAATGGAGAAGTGACAAAAGCAATGCAATATTTTTTAATTTAATTTAATACCAAGAATGTTGGTATTAAACCCTTTATGTGGGAGGACTGTGAGTCCCAGGCTGCATTCCTAGCTGCCCACGCTGTAGTTCAGAGCTGTGAGCTCAGGCGTGCCTGTAAGAGGGTCTAGCGCAGGTACAAATCCTTGTGCATCTCAACCTACACTGTCAGAACTGATTCCATTACCTAAAAGATCACGGAATCACAGACACCCTCGACCTTCTGGCAATACTTTGCCTAATGCAGCCCAGGATACTTTTAGCCCTCTTTGACACCAGGGCACACTGCTGGCTCATGTTCAACTTGGTGTCCAACAGGACCATCAGGACCTTTTCTGCAAACCTGCTTTCCAGGAATAAATTTTATGGTGGTGTCTGAAGGCAAAAATATTTCTTGAGGGCAAGAATTAAACACAGATCAAAGCAGATTTGTTAATGTTCACAGTTTTATTATCTTAAATCATTACTGAGTTGTGATGCTGAACGTTTTGTAAGGGAATTTTATTTCTTCACATCTTAAGCTTAACTGTGTTTATTTGGTGTAAGTGGAGATTATTCAACATCTGGCTGCTGGAAGGAGGAGGACAGTGGTTCAACATCACTCTGTGTCATTTGATGCTGCCCACTGTCAGTGACTGGAAACCAATCCAAGTAAACCTCAGGTCTGATTTGGTACAGCAGTTCTAAGTGTGGAACAGCTCCAAGACTAAAATCCTTCATGACATTTCTCATCTTAACCAAAAGTGAAAAGTAACACAATTTTTGAAAGCTACTGAAAGGTGAAACTCTGCTCTGATTAACTGCTCATCATCTTCTGAGGCACACAAGGCACTCTGGTCCCTCTGGTAGGCTGAGATTTAGTCTGACAACCAAAAACTCTGGTATGTTCCACCCAGCACAACATAGATCTGTTAACTGGTTTGTGTAAGTTGTTATAGGGGAAATAAGCAAAGGACATCAGCACCCACCTCCTGAATGCCAGATTTCACACTGAATGGTTCCTTGATTATTGAGTGTACAATTATTTTGCAAACTACTGTCAGGAGACAAAATCTGAACTCAAAATCTTTTTGTTTCTTTGGTTGAAACACTTCCAGAATTTCTTACAGTGTTTTTGTCTCAGATAGTCTTTTATGACTTTATTCAAATTTTGTCTTCCCCCTGCTGACCCATCAAAGTGGTTTCCTCACTAAAATTGTCATCCTGCACAAATGGTGTAGTCATGCTTCATAAATCACACAGACCTCAAAGCAGCTGTTCCTTCACAGCTACAGAAGAGTTGGAGATGGGCAAGCAGGACTCCACACAGGAATCCTTGGGCACTTCCCAGAAGCACAGGTGCAGTGAAAATCCGTGAGCCCTGTAACTGATTACTCTACAAGCTCACTGAACCAGAGCTGTGCGAAACTATCCTCTTGTGTAAATAGACAAGAAATATGGGACGGTTGGCTTGGCAACGTGGCGATGCAAAAATTATCTATGCAAGTAAATATGCATGGCTCTGGTCACACAGTCAGTAAACATGGGCTGGGCCAGAAAGAGCATTTGTTCCCAAGTCATTCAAAACAAAAAGCAAGAGCGGAGTTCAGAAATAAATGCCATTACCTGATATGAGCAGCTGATTCATCGGACGCTGCGCCATGACTTCCCACACACAGTGGATGGCAGCCTCAGTGGAACAGGGACATTTGGGAACAGATCCACTAAAATTCTAAAGTCCATGACATCCATAGCTCATTATCAGCAGTAATATTTGAGCTGCAGATCGTCACCACTCTGGTTATACCTATTCCAATAAGTTATACAGTGCCCACATTTGTTCTTTGAGCCAGCCTGAGGCCAAGCAGAGCTGTCTGCTCATAGCCAGGCTGTCAGAATCTCCACCACCCATTCTAGGGCAGTTGCATCCAAAATGTCCTTTGAAAATGATCCCTGGTCTCTGCTAAAGCCCAAAATGAAACCAAAAATCTTTCATCAGCTGCTAAGCCAACCATGCTAAAGGTGTGCCAGGAGCCATGCTAACAGTTTGGCAATATAGAGGGTTAAGTTTCAGTGCTTAGGAAATCACCAAGCACTGTTTGATTTACTAGTGTTGATTATCTTAATTATCCAAAACAACTGCTGTTTGGCAGCTCTACCTTGAAAGGTAGAATGTGGCCATGTCCCATAGCTCCTAACAGCTGGGTAGAGGTGATTGAAATAATTCTTTTTTACTGCTTTTGTACTTCTTTGTCCTTTTGCTTTGTTTGTTCTTGGGGGGTTTTAACCTTTTCTTTTTTTTTTTTTCTGTCTACCAGGAACAGACCACAGACATCCTCACTCATTTCTGAGTTTCACTACTCACTGTGAAAAAAAAATCCCACACCACTAAAAGTTTATTCCAAATTGATGCCCTACAAGTTTCAAGAAATACTCTGCTCTTCACAGACCATTTTCTAAATAAGTGCTCTGCATTGAATTTTTCCACCACCTTCATAATTTTATAAGTTTTGGTTTCTCACAGCTCTTCTGTTTTCAAACCCCGTGACATTCTTCTTGAGATGTAGAGACCCCAAGTCTTCAGACTGTGGGTGCATGGAAGTTCTACGCAGCAGTAAAAGAACATGCTGGTCAGTTCCTCACTGCCCTTCCTGATGGTTCCTCTGTTCCTGTTGGCTTCTTGCTTGTCACTGCACTTAAAGGCAGTAATTTCAGAGCCCTCCAGCAGTGATGCCAAGGTGTCTCTGGTGAACTGATTGTAAGTATCGAGGAGACATGATTTACATTATTTTCCACAGATGAACTATTCCATATTCATCTTCCTCTACCATGTTCTTTACGTTTCACTCAGTTTTGTTAGATCCTTCTGGAGTTCCTCCCTGTCAATGAGACATTTGTCAAAGATAGTGAAGATAATCTTTATTATCTGGAAATCTGTACCCTTAACAACTTGTTCACTTCAAGATAACAGATCAATGTCAAATAAAACTAAGAGTGCCCACATGTCTGGCTGTAAGCTGGAAACTCTTTCATTAGCAGCCAAGCCCTAAAGGCCATGCCTGTCACTGAGAGGGGAAAGAATCTCACTAATCCATACAAACTAAAAGACATCACATACCTGCTAACATCAGCGGAAGCTGAGAATGTTGTGAACACAAACTGCGACTGCACCAGTTTCTCCAGGTCTTGAGGGTTATATTGCCAATCATAATTTCCGTGCTTACTGTTACAGAATGAGCAAGATGACACAAAGACACACATGGTCACAAGCAGCTTGAGTGACTCAATACTCGGCAAGTTTTGCATGCAAGTTCTTCTGTCTGGGCTGACAGAGGTGGAATAGTGCAGCTGGTGTGGCTGTTACAGCAGGAGCAGCAGGTGGATGGAGAAGCCACAGAAGTCCTGAGGTTTGGCACTGGCTGAACTATTTTGCTGACAGAAGTGGGAATAGGTCTGGCTTTGTCCTCCTGGCAGAGGAATAAAGGCATTGCAAGAACAGCATGGACTGGCAGACTGATACACGAAACTAAGAGAGTAAACATGGCTTTATTAAATTCTTTTTGTAGGTTCACTTCTTCTAGGTATTTTTTCATACTCTCCCTCTAGCAGTTTAAGATAACTTCATTTTTTGCAGTGAAACACAGAATTCCCTCATCCTTTTACAGAAGAGGTTCAGCAAGAGGCATCTATGGTTTTGAAGTCTGTACAAACCAAACATAAAGCCCTCCCTGTCCTAGCTCTGAATGTCACCTGTGATGACAACAACCACAACCTAAGATGCCTTATTTCCCTTTTCCTTGCAAGATTCCCTTAAGGCATGTTTTAGTAGACATCTGTCTTTCTCTCTCCTCTTCTTCTCACCACCTTGAATCACCACTTTATTACAAGATAAATCAATAATGTGGGGGCTAAAATCCTCTTAAAACCTAAAGACAAAAGTGCAAAGCAATTCCCACAAGTCCTGCAGCAAATTAAGCTGATGCAAATGGTGGATTCTCCTTTCAGCATCCCAGAGTATTTATAGTCTCTGCTCCTGGCTTCAGGGACTGGGAACACTAAAGATCCATGAATAGTTGAATAGTTTTAGACTAGAAATTTAGGCTCTTTCTATATTCTTCTTGGCTAAACACCCCTGGCTCCCCTTCCCTAAAAAAAAAACCAAAAAAAAGCCCAAAAAACCAAAAAAACCCCCCCCACACACAAAAAAAACCCAACATACAAGCAAAAAAACCAACCAAAAAAACCCCCAACAACCTGAATTTAAAAGTGAGGGGGGTTGGATGTTTTGTTTTGTTTCTCTCTTTTTTTTTAGCTTTTAGGGATGACTCAGGTAGCTACCATATGTGTTCTACTTCTTATTATGTTTTATTTTCCTAATGCCAGCATAAGCTTTGTCGGTGCCTTACTAAATATGGATGCAGTTAAACCATAATGAGGTTTTAATATGGTAGTTTTAAGGGGTAAGGCCCAACCCCTGGAAGAAAAGAGATTAAATCGATATAGAAACACACACAGCTGCAAACCTGTTCAGGCTAGTAAGGGCAGCTAACATGATAGAGCATTCGAGCTCAGCCAAGCCCTCAGCTTCAAAATTCTTGGAGGTTTGTGCCCAGTAAATCTATAATTTCTGACACATGATTGACAGAAATGGAGTTTCAGCAGTTTAACCACTTACTGCTTGTCAGCTTCTTCAAGGTAAAGGCCACCCTCACTCTGTTAACTGAGAGAAAACATTACCCGACACCACCAGGAAGCTTTGGGTGGTAACTGAACTAACTGAGGTTGATGGATCCCAGTCTTTTGGGACAAATAAAAGTCACCTTTCTAGAAGAAAGGGCAGCATAATTCTGTGGTGGGCTCAAAGGTATCAAAGCTATCACAAGACTCCTCCCAAGTGCAAAGTGATTATCATCACAACTTCCCAGTGAAACGATAACAAATTTTAACAGATTTTGTAGCAAGCAAAGTCCAAAGAGACCAGCAGCCGAGCCTCTCTGACCCTTGCTTGCAGTCAAGCATCTCTCAGGCTCCTTATATACCGTCCTAAAGGACCTGTTCACACAAATATTACATCTGCAGAAAAAAAGAGTTGTGGCCCACAGGCAGAAATCAGATGAGGTCACAATGTACATGTATTGACAGAGGACTGGTGACATGAAGAACGAAAAAAGAAAACATGAAACAAGAGGAAAATGTGTCCCCAGCAGTGGATCCACATCTTCTCATCAAAAGAGCTGCCAGTCAGGAGAAAGCTAAAATATCCCCAAAACAAAGAACTCCTTGCACACATTTCTTCCTCTGGGAAGAGATGTCAGTAATCACAGGTGCTGTGCCAAGGCACAGTGCTTAGGAGAATCCTGGGACAGGCTCCACTGATGGCCAGGAACACACTGGAGAGATGAACACACAGAAGAGAATCTCTGGATGGAAGTGTGGGCCCAGCTGCTTTCCTATGCTGCAGCACCTCACTGGGCTGCTGTTCATGGATAATATCCCCCAGGCTCAATCCCCAGTTCCACTTGGACTCTTTCAAGGGTAAATTACTTGGATTCTTCCAAGGGTAGTTACGAGATCCCCAGGAGTAATAGTATTTTCCTGGAGGAGAGGTTTGCCATGTGAAGACAGACAATAATATCCAAATTCATTTGATCCAGGTTTTCTTATTGCCCTCCATGGATGTTAGAGTGCTGCTATTTTAGCAGTTGTGCTGGAACAACGTGGTATAGCTGCTGAGAGAGCTCCCAAAAGCAGCAGTTGCCATTACAAAGGTGTCAGCATGTACAATTTACACTTTATACACTCATTTTTATTACCGTTAAAGTAATTACCCCTGAAAGATTGTCCATCACTACTGCTTAATAATTTAGCCATCAATTTGATCCTCAGCAGAACTGGCATCCAGCATCAGACACATTATTGCCATCAAAATATTAAAACCCCCACACACTTGTTTACTGAGCTACTATATTGAAGAATTGGGTTTTGTCCAGTTGCATATTGATCCAAAAATAACATTTGTTAATATGCAATAAACCTTTTGGCAAGATTCCCACTTCTATTTAATTTTTCTACTATGTTAGGCAGAAACAAATATTTCTGCTTTCCATTTAAAAATTGAAAGTAGTCACTTTAGTAGCTATCCATGTCTAACTAATGCTCTGTTTTACTATGCTTATCAATTACTTATTCCTTTCCTTGCTGGGAAGCAGAAAACAAAGACTCTTGGAATCACTGGCAGATTTGAAGAGCTGGTCCTCATCCTCTCTCGCCTTCACAGACACATCTTCTCTTCCTTTCCTATCACCATAATAGCTGAAAATCTATATCCTAAAGGTCTAATATTTATGCCTGTTCTTAATGAGCAGTAACTCTGGATCAAAACAAGCTGAGGAATTTCTCTCTGTGAAATGAAGGGTTACAGAATTCAACAAGGGAACTAAGGGAGAAAAAATTAGAGGGTGAGAACCACAAGTGTTTGCATCTTCTCCTCTGAGCTCTCCATGCAGTGCAGGGGCAGCGTTCAAGGTCTTCCCTCCTAGCCTTGTGTGGGATATTTTGGCAAGAGGTTTCCATTACTGCTGACTCAAACCATACATTTAATTCCCCCACACAACACACAGGAGCTCAGATACACCCACAAGAGTTTCTCTAGCACTAACAGAAATTAAGAAATCCAAAAGAGAAAGAAATCACAGGCTTCAGTTTATTTGATTTACACATTATTAGCTAAGCCAAACACGCTAATACTGACATGGGGCTTTCAAGATAATGAAGAAGGAGGTCAGACCTTGACTGTCAGGAACAAGCAGGCACCTCCTGTGTCCCAGAATGGCAGATTCAGCAAGAAAGGAGAAAACCATTCATCATGGAAATGTCAGACTGGTACTGCTCAGTCTCCTCACAGATATTCTATGGGTTCTGGTCCTTTTTAGGGCTGCGAGGAAATGACTGGATCACTCCCTAAGCCCCAGGCTGAGGATAAGTTGTCTGAATAGGACATGGGAAACTGCTGGATGGGATAAGAACAATGAGCAAAGCTGACAAAAGTCACAGCACCTCAAGGGATGGCTGGGTTCCCATTTCACGTACCTCCCATTTGCCAGTCAAGGGAAAGGCGTGTGAGAAGTGGCCAAACTTTGCAGATAATTGAAGGGGACCTTTTGGGGAATACAGTCTTGCAAGGCCACAGTGCCTAGGGAACCTGTCAGTAATACCAGCAGCAGTATGTACAGTATCAGCAGGCAACAGTTTTGAGAATACCAGACTTTGATATTGATGTAGCAAACTGGGGCCATTAGGGAAAAAAGTCAATTATGGATGGTTCGTTGATATGGAATAAGATCAGTTCAGAGAAAAAGAGGTACAAGGACTCCGAGAAGAAGAATCCAGAAGCAGCAAAGCTGAACAAGTCTCAAATTAAACCATAAAAAAACCTTTAAAAACTTTAAAACTATTCTGCTCTTTAGAAGACTCAGAAAGTTTCTATATTTCCACATCCCATATTCAGCCCACATTTATAATTCTGTGCATCAGAAGATCACAGCATCTTAAAGGTCTTTCCATCCTGGGAAAAGATATCTTTCTTAAACATACTTTACATTATCTAACAGCTTATTCTGACTGGAAAAGTCAGGTCCAAAATGGACTTTTGCAATTTTAAATCACCAGTTTCCTAGATATTAAACAGTCAGAACAAAATGCACAGGTAATGAAGTACCTTTGGATGAGTCTATAGGAAAAAAAAGCAGTAAAGAAAGATGTTCTGATTTAAAACAAAGACTTCAATATGTTAGAAGCTAACAGTGTGCAATTACTTTGGGTGAAAGTTTCTAAGTTGTCTAAAGGGATTGTGTTGCCATTAAAAAATCTATTTGAGCCATGTTTTCCTGCTTGCTGATATATAAACACAGCCCACAGAGCAGTCGCTGCCTGGTATTTCCTTTGGGATCAAGCTATAACCTTGCACTACTATACATTTAAGCTTTGGATCCTGACACATCATAAAAATAAAAAGCAAACAAACAGAAACAACCCTCAGACACATTGAAAGAATTTTAAAAGAGAAGGAGCTCACAGAGCCCAGTCACTCCTTGCAGACCATTTTGTCAGTTTGTTTTCCTGCTGACACACAGGATCCACTCCACCATGTCCTTCAGGCCAGCACTGACCATCAAGGACAAGGATCCCACAACTGGTTCCTCCTCCAAAACCCAGTTCCTTTCTTTTTTCACTCTCCCAGTCTCTGCATGTACCCATGCTTTTCCACATTTTAGTCATCCCCACCTTGAAGATGATTGATGTCCATCATTTCCAACTTCTCTCACCCTTTCTTTGCCTAATTTACTAAAAAAACCATGACATTGGAGCAGTAACTGCACAGTTCGATACCTTTGCCATGTCTTTGCTGGACTCTTTCGATTGTCCTTTGGATGTAGCTTGACTGTAAAACCCAGTTTTCTGCATAACTTCATAACACCTCCCACAGCAGAGCCTTGATCCTTTTATCAAGGTAACATTTCATATTAAATCCTATTAAAATGCATCATTTTACCTGTCACTTCGGGCAAATCATTGCCTGATCGCCAGCACTGCCCCAGGTCTGTATATCCTGGGCACTATTTTGTTTCCATGTGCAGCACAAATGAGTCCTGATCTTTCCCCAAAGTTTCTCAGTACTGCTATGGAACAATTCCACCAAACTGAAGCTATTTAGAGGTCAGAAAGTAGAATTTTCAAAGGATCTTAGTGCACTACTCCCTCTGATCTTTCTCTTTTAAAATCTCCAATCTTATTTTCTGAGAAAAATCCTCCAGCTTTGAGCTTTCAATGTTTCTGAAAGCAGTTATGACTCAAACACTGGATTTTCCTTTCAGACACGATGCTATAAAATAGCAGTGATCTGCTGACATTCCTGCCATATTTAAAAGAGAAAAGGGCATGTTTTTGTAATCTTTCTGCAGTCTGGGACACGACTCCTTTTGCCTCTCACATGGCTCCCTTAATTTCTGTTTTCCAGTTAGATCTGATTGCATCTTGTCCATCCAATGCTGCCCAGCAAAAAGCTACACTTCACATCCAATTCCCAAACTGATTGATTGATTGATTGATTGATTGATTGATCCAATTGGTTTAAATAAAATCAAATGGTACAAGATAATGGTGTCTTGGTCTATGAGTCCTAAACTGGGGCACTACATGACAAAAAAGTTATTCCCCGTACAGACCATCAGCGCTACAGGTACAGCGTTTATTTATAGCTGAGACAAAGCCTGGCATGCAGAAATAGCGGTCTCCAGATAGTCTGCAAAAAGTTTCAGGAGAAAATAATGATCTTTGGGAAAGTCCTTGTTGTTGTATACAGTTTTTGTAAAGTGTACCTTAAAAATGCATTTACAAAGACAGAAGCCACGAAATGTCTATAGTTTTAATCAAAATGGAGATGGAAGAGAACACTTTCTTAGCACTGCAAAGCATATAATTGTTCTCTTGTCATCCTCCACTACCAAAGTATTTTCCCTGCAGAATCATTCCAGAATGTCTTTTATTAAAAAGTAATATTTACAGAAAAACAGCAAACATAATTTTTTATCTGAGCCTTTTCCACCTGCTTTTTACCTAACATTTTCACTCTTTGCAGCAGGGTTAACACAATGTGAGTGCCACAGTTGACTTCTATCAATACACATCTTATAACTGGGCCATTTCTGCCCCAGAACTGACAGATTGACAGTAGTGGCCAAAGCACTGAGAAACCAAACATAGCGTCCTGCAAGGCACCACAGATACCTCTAACCCAGGCTGTATGTGATCCATCAGAACTGGATCCATCCATCCTCTGAGACTCTGTAAAGGACCAGGTGGGTTTGAAATCTCAGTGACACTGCAGGGTGAAATCCATTTCCTCAAACTGTTTCATATGCACCTCACTCCCAAGCTTCTTTTACATTACTTTCTTGTGGTTTGTGGCAGATGTCTTATAGTGGTATAGTTATTTATTGTGTATGCAGTGCTCACTGGAGGGAGGTGTGTGCTCAGCTGTGTGGTGCAGTGTAAGGTCTATCAGTGAATTTCTATTCTAAAAAATAATCTTTTTATTGTTGCCTGAAACAATCACTATCTTCCACTAGTATCCTCAGCATCATCACCCATTCCATCAGCTGGTTTTGTTTCCAAGACACAAACTTTCAGATCAGTAATATTCTCAGATATATATGCAGACTGTTGGTGATGATGTAAGAAAATGGCAAGTCACAGCTCAAAGTTTCTCCTCCCTGAAGATGTAATTACTTTTACACAGAGGAAAAGCATTAGGCCCACATACCACTGACTTTGTACATAGATTTTGTGCTGGTCTTTACATAAGAGCTGGTCTCACTCATGTCCTCCAGTCATACTCTCTCTGTGGCCTGTGTTTTCCTAGCAGCATTATGAAGGAACACAGTGCAAAATTCAGGCTTCATCTGCCAATAAAACTTTTCCTCTTTCTGAATATTTTTAAGTATTTCCACACAGACCTGGTATAACCCTAAAAGCCAAAAAATATTTTAAATGTCCACAGACTGTTTGTTTAGTTGTTTGTCTGATTGCAGTTGCTTGGCTCAAACTACACATTATTAAGTGTTTAATAGGACTTTTAGGGGTTATCATTTCTGGACATGTTGATTTAAAACAAACAAACAAAAAAGAAAAAGAAACAAAAAATAACCATTTTTAATGATACAAAGACAGATCAATGGATTTTTAGTTCTTTTCCCAAAGAGATCTGCTCACTTTTCAGTATGTGTTCTGCATACCCATGCACAGGGACTTATCCCATGTGGTCCCCACACATTCAGCAGCAATGATGGGATCTGAGCCCTCCAATTAAGCTCTAATACATTCAAATTACCGGTGGGAGCCAAGACTTGGAGGTTACATCTCTATTAACCTGTTCTCTAGTCCTGAGACCAAGTGACAAAGTCTGCCCACGTGCCTATTGTTACACCCCTTTAGCCTCCAGAGCAGAGTAACACATCCAAAATTCCACTGGAGAGTTCATACAACTATAGGAAAACTGGGGATTGACAGGAAATGTAAATTACCTATGAAAAACTGTTCTATCCTGAGAGCAATTAACTGCTGACAGAGGAGACCAGAGAGGCTGTGAAAAGCTTGTCCTTGGAGATGTTCAGATCCTGACTGGGCACAGCTTCTGAACACATTGCACTGGACCTTTTTCAAAGATGGTGTTAAGACCAGGTGATTTCCAGAATTGTCTCCCATCCTAATTTATTGTAGAAATAAATAAAATTTATTCTAGGAATGATCCTTGGCTTTGCTAACTTCCAGACAGTGTTTGGGAAGTGTTTGAGAGCCTGTATTTGGTGCAGACAAAACCATGCCAAGTATTTTGCTAAAAATTTAACAGAAGCGAGGATCAAGTTCCTGTGCTCAGGGATATTCTCTGTTTCTGGTTAGAGCTGTAGGCAGAGGACTTGGTGTTCCCAAAGTCACACAGAAAGTCTGTAACAGAGGAGGAACTTCAGTGCCCACTCTCCTCACTGAGGCTTACTCTGCATCACTGGCATTCCTCTTTTCATTTGTTGGAGTATCCAGCTTAGGCAATGGTGGAATCTTGACATGGCTTTTAACTATGATGTGGTTCTTTCTGGAATATTTTCACATGCAGCTGTTTCATTCTGACACTAATCTCCAACCAAGGACAAATCACCTCTTTTGTAAGTGAGATTGAGAGACTTTAAAGACAACCTGTGTCAGGAGATGTTGTTGACAAAGTGGTTCTCATGTTCTTTTCAGAATCTGGAACTTTGTGAAAGGCTTGCAGTCACAAATTATGAAGAACATCACAGACCTTTAGAATAAAGGCCTTGGAACTAAATCTGGCACCTCACTGTATGGTTTTAAATATGACACACCCCCCAAAATCTGCACCCAGATTTATTTCTCCATATCACTGGCCAATGTGTGCATGTCTACAGCTTTTGTTTTCAGGCAGGTGAGCATTTTCTTTGCCTTCTTTCTAGGATGACCAGATGCTGGTAAACTCTGATTTTAAAGTGCTGGGATTAAAATCAATAGGACTAACCACATCATGAGCACACTCCTGCCTACTTCTGCTAGCTCCTGGATCAGCATGTGTTAACATCAGAAAAACCCTGCAGATAAACTATGTTTCACCTTTCATGGTTATTTTGGAAGCCATAATCAGGAGCAAAACAGTGGCATTCATTGGGGAATTTGCATTGACTATTGCTTTGTTATTTATATGTAAGAATTGCTTTGCCATGATTTCACATAGCAAGGTGACATGATCAACCTGAGGCCATGCAATTTGCCAGTGGCAGACCTAGGACAGCTTGATCTGCCAAGTGCCAGCAACAAACAGCATAACTTCCACTTCTTCTCATTTGAATTTACTATTTCCCCACTTACTAATGACCCCTTTACTACTATGGCTAATCTTTCCCACTCAGTTAGCAATATTAGTTGATTACTGAGAGATTTTTTTTACAAGCGCAAGGACAGTGGCAAGGGGGAATGGCTTTAAACTGGAAGACAATAGGTTTAGATTGGATATTAGGGAGAAATTATTTACAGTGAGGGTGGTGAGGCACTGGCACAGGTTTCCCAAAGCTGTGAATGCTCCACCCCTGGAGGTGTTCAAGGCCAGGTTGGATGGAACTCTGAACAACCTGGTCTGGTGGAAGGTGTTCCTGTCCATGGCAGAGAGTTGGAACTGGGTGATCTTTAAGGTCTCTTCCAACCCAAACCTTATTCCATGATTTGGCATTCAGGCCCTGTCCCTTAACATCACTGACAAATGGCCGTATCAGTGATCTCTCTGTAAGTGGAAATGTAATATCACTGTTCCCTCAGCCCATTGGAGCAAAGTATATTTATTATCCACCTTGAATTTGTTTCCTTTGCAGGTTACTTTGCACCTTTCAAGAGGAGTCCCTGGATGCCATTGATAAAGGAGCAGCTGCTTCTGGATGCTGGCTTAGAGGCATCCAATAGATCAGCAGTGTATGAAACAGCAAGGACAACTAAACAAGCTGGGTAATTTTTCTGCACTAAAAATAAACAGTGAATAAACATTTACATTTAAATAAGCATATTCAGCATGTTCACATATTATATTCTAATTACTTAATAGCTTGAACTTTGTTAAACGGTGCATTTTACAGCGCACATTCAATCTTTCCTACATTGCACTGATGATGCTGACAGCAGCAAGTAATTGATCTGGGCTGTGCTTCAGGTACTCAAGTAAATCTTGATGTTTCTCTCTTCCTCGCACATTCATTCAATTAATTTCTCCCTAACTTTAATTGACATTCCTCTTTTTTTCAAGGGTTCCCAAACTTTATTTCCCCAAAGATGCTTTGTCACTGGACTTGTTTCCTAAACCACTTCCAATTTGCACACTTTGATTTTCCTCTTCTGGCTGCAGATATGTCTTCCCTAAATTGTCCTTTCCCTCAAGTTCCAAACATCCTTTCTATTTCCAGCCATCTCAATTATCTTGCATTTTTGGGGGGTCAGAAATAGGTACTCAGTTGCTGGTGGGGTAAGGGAGCCCTGCAGAACCCACAGGTTGGAAGATTGCTGCTGTTAAGCAGGATAAACACTACTAATAAGCTCCTATTTGCATGAGAAGGACAGAGAAGGTATTTTTTTAGTAAGACCTTGGGAAAAGACATGTGAAAAAAAAATGCTGCTGCATTAACAAAAACTGAATAGGTGCCTCTCCCTACTGGTTGCCTACCTTGCCCCAGGGTCTGTGAATCTCAGGCTCCATCCAGACCACGTGTGTTAAGTTCCTTCCTTCTCTCACAGCAGAACATGCATACCTCGCACAGCTCAAAAAACAATAGTACAACAGTTACTTAATTGTGGAATTCTCCCCTCTTTTTTAAAACAATATCCACTAACAGTAAGGAACAAAAACATTAGAGAAAATTTATGCCTTAGGGCGGTGGTAAAGTCACCCTAGGGATTGCTTTACGCCATTTGTTGCCTAAAGCCAAATGTCAGAGACAGTAGCACAAAATAATATGCTATCCTTGATTCTTTGCAGGTATAAAAACCCTAAAGCTCAAGGCATAATTCGAACCCTTTCTCTAACATTCCTTATGACTGCAATAAGTATTTTAATGTTGTGAACATCTACTCGGGATTCTTCTTATGTCTTTAAAAAGGCGGTGATTCATTGCTTCAAGCTACGCTTCTGAAAGCATCTTATTGCTGGGTTTTATGAAAAGTATTTTTATCAACTGATAAAAAATAATATGCAGAATTATGTTTCCGGCTGTTGGAAAAGCTTCCAAGTGATTCTTCTACTCCTCCCAAAAAAAGGAAGTTGAAAATCAAAGCAGAATAATTTTGAATAAGTTTGGGCTCATAAAATTTCTCTCATATTAAATCCTGCTCCTAACTGGGCTGCTGGAATAGCTGTGCAGGGAAAGAGCCCTCCAGATCCACAGGAACCAAGCTAAGTATGCAACTCTGTGCTATAAAACCACCACGAGTTAAGATGGACTGCAGCTTTAGTTTTGCTGGAATGTATCTAGCAGTCCTTGTGTTTATGTAATTCCATTGTCATTCCACAGGAGTTGATCTTGCTCATGCTGTAAAATGACCTTTTTTGAGAACCTCTCAAAGTGTGATTGGTGCAATAGAACCCAGAGCTCAGTGTCAGCCAGCAACCAGCCCTGATGGCAGTGCAACCTGCCAGCTGTTAATGTGAATTGTGCACTTCAGAGCTGGGGTTTGTTCATTTTATGGTGAATTCCTCATCTATTGTGTGCCATTTGTGCATGTTTCTGATAAGACTGAAATAACTCTTCTGCAAACACTGAGCTTTCAGCACTGCCTTGATTAAATATACATAACAAAGGGCAATCTAAGTATTTTATCATAAGGCATCACTAATACCACTTCTGTAACAATTTAGGATGATAACATAAATACTCACTGAAAAAATGCTACAAATGTTCTCATTTCAACAGTACCTCAAGCCCTGAACAGAGATGAACTTAAACTGCTGGGCTAAATGTTATAGAAATCAGGAAAGCACAAAGGCCTTTCAAATACAAAAAGTCTTTTTATTAGAAGCTGTTTATTTTAATAGGAATTTTTTTAATGTAAAGCATGGTTCCGAAGAACAAACATAACTGAGATTAAGAATGGAAGCAAAGGAAAACAAGTGGACTAGCTTGTGCAGTTTTAGCAGGTCATGTTCCAAACATACTTAGATCTTAACCCTTATCTGAATCAAGAATTACATATATTTGAGAAAAGTTGACCCCCATATACATGCTTACACCTAGTAAAACATCATTTAATTTATTTTTTTGGGCCAATATAGGAGAAAAAGTTTCTGGTCTGTTTAGAAGAGAAATAGAGTAAGAATAGTTCCTCTGGAAGGGATCTACAACCATCATCTAGTCCAACCACCCAGCCACAGCAGGCCTGACCAAAAGTTAAAGCATTTTGTCAAGGGCATTGTCCAAATGCCTCTAAAACACTGGGGCATCCACCACATCCCCAGGAAGCGTGTTCCAGTGTTGGAGCACCCTCTTGGTAAAGAAATGCTTCCTGATGTCCAGTCTGAACCTCTTCTGGTGCACTGCTGAGACCTTCAGACTAATCCCGCCTCTGGATACCACGGAAAAGAGCTCAGCTCCTCCCTGATCCCTTCCCCATCTCAGGAACCTGCAGAGCAATGAAACTGAACCTCAGCCTCCTTTTCTCCAAACCAGAAAACCCGCTTAGCCACTCCTTGTACTTCCTGCCTTCCTGCCCTTTCCCCAGCAAAAGACATGAATGTCAAGCTTCATTTTGGGAAAAGCTTCACACAGAGACTGTGGGTGGTGTGATTGTGATGCTGCCTTTGTCCAAGGCTCCAGAGAGCTTCCAGCTGCCTGTAGCACCATGAGAGCACGCAGGACAGAGCTCTGTGGGCATCCTCAACTCTGGGCCAAGCATCACTGTGATGTGCCCATCATCTTCCATCTTTCATGCAAGAAGAAACAACTGAAAAAGGAAAAAAATGCAATATGAATAAATACATGTCTCCCGTTTCAGTCACAGCTCCCCACAATTAAATTGCAGGAGGCATCTCCCCGTGTTAGAATAGCTTTGCTCAGCATTATTGATGCTGTTTGAACACACATGCCATGAATTCCATCTTGCCTCAATGCACTGGACAATTTTGGAACAATGAATACTTCCCTTTCATTATCTTCTATGAATTATACTGACATGCAGTTTTCATCCATATAATAGAATAATAAGGAATGCAGAATTACCAAGAACCTTCTCCAGAAGTAAAAGTTCAAGTATATATTTTGACTGGTTTTGTAACAAACCCTGACTGTGTCTCTGATTTTCATCCATTTAGACGTCTCAGAACTCAGACAGCTGAACATAAACAACATATTAGGAAATCGTTTTTAAAGCCTGTTCCCTCTTCCAAGTTTATTTTTCAAATAATACTCAAGATATAAAGACTCATTTCAAGCACCCTTCTCAAATGTTGTTCTCCAAACATATATTCTCTGAAGAAAAAATACACTCCAGGAACAAAAACAGGGCACAAAGCATTTTGTTCTTGCTTTGGGAAATGTTCAGCTATCAAGCCTGGAACTCATAATACTTTTAGAGAGAGAAAATATATATATATTAGTAGAAATCTCAACATTTTCCAAGGTCTGAGCTTCATTTCCTATGAATACTGTGACAAGACAGCCCCAAAACTAAGCAGAGATTGCAAAAACATATAAAACATTGTACAGTAATAAAGAGTATTTTGACTTTTGTATGGTCAGAATGAGTGGAGGCATTTAGAGTTTATTTCTTTTGAGAAAAATAAAAGGGAATATAGTTGGGGAAAAGGCAAAATATGCAGTAAACAAAATGGTGCAGTAAATTGAGGCCCACTTCCAGCTTCCTACTGTGAAACAAGACATTCCCTTTTTTGTGCACTTCCCATGTATAACCACGCACAGTTCTTGCTTTTCCCCTTTGAGCCAGACTATTCCCTGTGTTCCGGTGTCAGTGTCATCAGATCCTTTTGTGGACAGAACAAGTTGGACATTTGCTGAAAACATCACATTTACAAGGTAAATGAGCAATGCGTGTGAACGCTTTAAAAACCATCACAGGTTTTGTCCAACTGAGCATGAATTTAAGAGTGTGGTGAAAAAAACCTTATTCTACAATTTCCAGAAGCATCAATCAAGTTGGGGCAATTTTCATTTCATCTGCTGTCTGAAATTATGGGAAAAGCAGAAATCACTTCCCTAATGGACAAAACTGGCTCTGCCACACAGTTTGAACAAGAAACCACAGAACAGAAGTTTGGTCTGGCAAACAGCGAAGTTTCTTTGCATCTGCACAGCAATGCCAGCTTCTGCCTCCAGCTTTGCTTCCTCTCCTCTTCCAATCTGTCTAGCAATTGAAGGAACCTCATTAACAATTAATCAGCTTCTCTTGGACTCGGATTCCTGTGTGTGTTATGGAACATTTCTAATTATGGATGGCTTTATTTAAGAATGCATTAAATGCTCTACAGATTTGAAAGGAATTCATCACAGTATAATTAGGCTGATAGCTCTTTGGTCATCAAGTGTCCTCCTATTTCCCTCCCGATGGTGGGTTAGATAACAGCACTGAAAAATGTGATAGCTGGCTCCAATGACTGACCCCAGACAATTAGGCATTGCTTAGAATAAATTGCTTGCAGGTCACAATTTTTACTCATCACTAACAATTTGTGTCCTCACAGAAAGCTGCCAATCAAATATATTTTTGATTCATAAGCAACATGCAGCATCCTCCAGCAGGGCAGAGCAATGGAACAGTATCCAGATTAGGAAGCCCTGCACAGGAAGGGGACAGAGAGTCAGTAGCTGATCTCTACTAGTGACAAGGTGTAGTTTGATCCCCATTTATTACACTCCTGTCATCAGACTATGAGCTGGATGCTGGTCTAGGCCAAGGCACTGCAGAACAATAACAAGGGAGCTATAGAGCTCAAGCAAAAAAACTCAAAACTATAGAGACATCATTTATTGCATTTCCAGGATAGGGACAGCCTCAAAGTTCTTTTGGAAAACTGTGTAACCTTTCACTTCAATGGTCAGTTCCCAAAAGTGAGAGGAAAGGAGAAAGAAAAGGACTATTGGTTCAGTCAAAGACAATTATTCTTTTCAAACAAAGAAAAGAAACAAGAAAACCCCTCCAAATAATGCATTTTGCATCAGATGAAAACCTGCTCATTTCATTTTCCATTATTAATGTCCTTTGATTTTTTTCAACTTAGCCAATTTTGATATGAGCTGCTCTTTCTAACAAAAAAAAAAAAATCCATATTTTCATTTAGGTCAAAACAAGTGTTTCAATATTTAAGCCGTTTCTCTCATTTTTGGGTATAGCTACTTGTTTCACAACAAGCTTCATTTCTCCTGCAACCCATTTTCAAGCAAATTCAATAAACGTATGCAGAACTTGCCTGCTTGACTTCCCCAGAAAAAGAATTTCAAGGCAGGATTCTCTGTCCTGCTGCTAAAAACAGCCTGTTTCCAAAGCTGTCACCTCCCCTGCAGTGAGGGAGCCTGAAACATCCCTAATGCTTCCCCACATCGATTAAGCCTCTCCTGGCTGGCTGGCAGGCTGCAGGCGGGAGGCAGGAGCAGCCTGTCTGCTGCAGTTCTGACTCACTTCCTTGGCCCAGCTTCAGTCAGATGGGGAATTCCCTGGAGGATGGATGTGTTGGCATCACAGCTCCCTTGGCCATGTTTAAAGGTGAGAGGAGCCCAGAGATAACTGGGAGAGGTCTTCCTGCAGCCACCTCCAAGGGAGCTATGGAAGCCTCTGTGGATGCCAGCACCAAGGGCACCAGAGAAGGATTCTTCTGGCAGCAGACTTGCATAAGCTATTCATGTTGTTTCAACCCATTTTTGTCTGTATTTTTTGTCCCCAGAGGAAAAAATGTTACTTTGAAATCCAGACTAGGTGGCAATAAGAGTTTTGGCCACCAGATAGTGCTTCAGGGCTGCTAGAAGTGCCCTAAAGGCAACCTGAGGTGGTGGAGAGCAGCAGAGCATCCACTGGGGTCCAGCCAAAATGGGTCCAAGTCCCACTGGCACCATTTGTAATCCTGCATACAGCAAGGGTGTGGGGGTGGACTGAGAGAGACCCCCCAGCCCCAGCAACTCTTCCTTCTCACCATCCATCAGTATCCAAGGATTTCAAGCCTTTTGGGAATTAAAACCTCCTTTCTGTCATGAACAACAAAGCTTTGTCCAGACTGGAGTTGAGCAGCAGATTTTAGGCCATTTCTCATCCAGATACAGAAATGAGGGCTGGCAAGTTTGTCTTGACTGCATTATGTTGCTTTTCTGACAGAAGAGGAGATTAACTATTTCATTCTCACATTTTCTTAATAAAGCATTTCAGTGTTAAAATCAAAATAAAATAACTGCAGTGGTAAAATTAAATTTCAACACCCAAATGTACCTAAAATTGCAGTTACTTTGACTTGTGCATAGTGCTTTCTTCAGTCCAAAACCCAGTGTTTAGAACCGTTTAGAACTGTTTTGGTCTGGGTTTATCCTTTTTTTTTTTCCTTTGGAAAGAATCCTTTCACTTGGACAAATTTTTTCCTATTAGCTTTTTGTACTACTGAAACACTGGAAAGGTTTGTTCTGTTGCTATCCAAATCAGATTTTCTCTGAAGTGAAGAATTCAGTAATCTTTTAGGAAAAATCCTAAACCACAGACCATCAGAGTGTTTTGTGCAGTTTTACCTTAGTGGACACTGGTTTAGACAGCTCTAAAGATTTCACGGAATATTCTGAGTTGGAAGAGACCTGATCCTAAGCAGCCACTGGCAGTACCATACAAACATCCATCTCCATTTACTGCAAAGTCCAGGAAAATGGGGACCAAGGTTTGTTCAGTCGGACATCCAAAGTCAAAAGCTTCTTCTGGTCACAGTGTTCACATCCTTGGGCCACACTGGAGCACCTCTCTGTGGTCCGTATGCACTGTTGTTCATGCACTAGAATCATGGCTTTTATTCACTGCAAACTGTGCAAAGGATACAAGTTATTCCTAAAGGATGCTCCTATTCCAAAAGGCTATTCCTGCTCCTCTGGGCACAGCAAAGGATGTGGTACCTAAAGGGGGCCTACAAGAAGGCTGGAGAGGGACTTTTAGCAGGGGCATGGAATGATAGGACAAAGGGGAAATCTTTAAGCTGAAGGAGGGTGGCTTTAGATTAGATACAAGGAAGAAATTCTTTGCTGGGAGGGTGGTGAGACATCGGCACAGGGTACACAGAGAGCTGTTCAAAGCCAGGTTGGATGGGACTCTGAGCAGCCTGGCCTAGTGGAAGGTGTCCGTGTCCATGGCAGAAGAGTTGGAGCTGGATGGTCTTTGAGGTCCCTTCCAATCCAAACCATTCTGGGATTCTAATCATCATGACCTCCAGGAAACCCTCCCTCTGGTGACTCTCTCTCTCTTTCTCTCTCTGGGCTAAATTCTGGAGACAATCAATCATGGCTGGCCCTGAGGCTGCAGAATTAAAAGACAAAGAATAGTAGTTTCTTCTCACCTGAAGAAACTACACCAGGCAACAGAGCAAGATGGACTTGTTCAGTGAGAGCTCAGACTTCTTCTCCCCTGCATCGGGAGCTACAATTTCAGAATGCTGTTATGTTTCAGGGTGAGAGATTGTGGTTTATGCTCCATGAGAAAAGATGCAGAAGGTACAGCCAACCCGTAAAAAGCCCACAGATTAATTCATACCCATGGGTCAGTTAGGAATGAGTGAAACCAGTTGATGGAAAACAAGGACCAGGTTAAACAACACATCACATCCAACCTACTCAAAATCCAGACTTGAAACAGTTGAAACCTGTTTGTTAAGCAGTTCTTTCGACATTTGCCTCAGTACCGTCTATCTCTGATAATTAAAGACAGGAGGATGATGTCTGGAATAGATATATGGAGCACCTATTGATTCCACGGGAATGGAATAGACTGTTGGATATGCAAGGCATTAATAATCCATTGTGTGAACAGCCTAAAAGCAAAATTATACTGATTCATGTAATTTAAGTGAAAAGCAAATTGTCCTGCTCTGGTACTTTGATAGATTTACCTATTTGGTTAGAGATTACAAGGAGAGGAATGGAATGAAAAGCAGGGACAGTCCTGCAGGCTCTGAGCTACCCTTCACAGCAGGGGACAGAACACATCTGCAGCTTCAGGAAATGCAAATGTTGGGTTGGCACTCTCTGGAGCAATGAGGAGGAGGATATTGTCACTAAATCCCTGCAGAGATGTGCTAAGTCTGCATCCCATGGAAGGAAGGAAATGTGCATGCTGATGGGATGGCAGGACAGCAAGATTATAGACCTGCGTCAGGGAAAAGAGGATGCAAGAAAAGAGTTGGGGAAGTTGTGAAATCAGTCAGAAGGTTTTGCAATGAGAAGTTTAGATCATTTCTGAATTCATCATATGCTTCAATAGAAATATTGCAGGAATAAGATGTATTTTTAATCTATTTTTCATCTTTATTTTTATTGTTGATATCAAGGCAGTGTTATCTTATTGGCACCATATGCATCCATGCATTCAGGGACAGGAGGAGTCAAGCTTGTTTTTTCCTCTAGTTTGGCACTATTCCATTACACTGACAGATTCTTTTTCTAGAGCGACATTTAAATGAATTGATTTTGAATCTTTGACATTGTAATCGATACATGTAAAAGAAAATATTAACTCACAACTGCCAAATTCTGCTGTGACCGTGGTTTTCTTCCTTAGCACCGGATAAGATCAGTAACTATCTAAATGAAAAGTGCTGAGGAAACACATTTTACCTAAAAGCAAAGCTCAACCAAAACAAACAAGGACAGAAAGATCAGAGATCCCGAGTCTTTCCAGTTCTACGATGTCCCAGATAACAGAGCCCTCCCATCTCCTCTGCACTCTGGGCTCTCCCCTGAGCACCTGCCCACTCCAGTGGATTAATATGGGACTGGTCATGGGTCATGTGAAGCACTGAGACTGATCTTCCTCCTGCTGGTCGTAAACAAAACTGTGCAAGACATGTCTGCCTTTCCATCCACAGCAATTTTATTCCCTCTTTTCCTCAAAATGCATCGTTACACTGATGCATTGCTTCCCAACACTGACTGCTACACATATCTCTGCACTTACAAATGGAGTGTGAGACTGGGAGGTTTTTTGGAGACTGGCCGGAATTAAAGCAGCTTTTGTATTGCCAAGGCTCATATGGGTTATTCTGTGTCATTAATTAGTCAAATAACAGATGTAACTTCTGCAGCATGAAGAACTGTTGTTGTCCTCTCTTGCTTTTCAATTACTGCCCTGTGAGCCTGGACAAAGTGCATGAAATATGAGGTTATTGTTTTGTATATTTAGTGTTCCTGTGAAAAGAGATTTGTCAGGCTCCGTTCTCAAAATTCAAAGGGAGCACAAGAAAACAGACACTGAGGCTGTGTCTGTATTAGCAAATTTAGAATTGCCAGGCCAAAGTGCTGGGAATCAATCTCCTCTACTGCTGCCTTGCTAGAATAGTTCTGCACCACTCTTTCCTCTTGGCCACCAGTCAGTTCTGAAGCACAGGCCGAGGAGCACTGCATGTGTCCCCCCACTGCTTGTGGCACTCAGACACATCTGACAGGGTCCTCTGCTGCCTCCTCCATGCAAGCTGGCCTCAAAGCAGGTGGGTGGGTGGAAACTGGTGCAGTGTCTGCCACTGGACACCTTTCTACTCCTTCTTACACAACTGTGCTGTACACTGCACCTTTACAAAAGTTTCCAGCTTTTTCCCTCTTTCTGGACTAAATGGCCAGTTCACAGCCTTTTCTTATGTTTATGCTGTTTGTTAGCTTCTAGTCTTAACTTCCTTGGTGGTCACACACCCCTGCTCGGTTCTCCCCTCCAGTTTTCCAGTGATCTCTGTCCTCCTGGATGTTGTTTGGTCAGGATGGACAAACCAGCCTCAGCTAATCTGTCTCCTATGATAGACTAATCTTCCCAGCCACCACTGAGCCTGGAAGCAAAGCAGTGATGTGGATTCAAATCAGCCCCCACTCCTGCTGTGGGAACAAGAGGTTTCATGGACGTCTGTGTCCAGAGAGCGAATGATGTTAGTAAAGAAATGTAATTCCCTAGCATTAGACCTCAAAAATACCTCCAGTTAGTACAGAATGTCTTACTCTGTGCATTGACATGACTTTATAGTTTTCTTTTGTTTGACATAATTTAAGAGAGATCTTTAAATATTTTCTCAATGAGTAAATGGACAGGAATTCAACACATCCCTTGGGTTGGACTTCCCAGTCAAGGAAGAAACTTCTACCTACCTTAGCAGAACAAATTCTTTTTAAGTTTTCTTTTTTAGTAGCTATTCTATTTGTCACATTTTTCTTGAACTTTTTAGAAATCATTACTACTGCAAACTAGACTTATAAATAAACTATTGACTTCCTTTCACTGCAGTCTTCAGTTTCTTTGCATTCCATTACTTATGGGAAATACTGTCTCTATCTTTCTGAATTACAATTTTGATTCTAACATACAAAATTTTAAATAGTTCCACAGCTCTCCTCAGCTGAGTATTTGCAGGCACATCCATATCTACATGTAATCACCCTCAAACATTTGCACCTAGATAATGAATATTTTAGTGTTCTTCATTAGAGAAAGACAGAAGTCAAGAGTCACAAATGAAGCAGCTGTTGATTAAGACTGCTCTATTGAGAGCCCTGAACCTCTCCACAGTTCTCCAAGAGACAAACTAGGGAAAAGCATTTGATCTTCGTGTTGTGTCACGTTGTAGTGCTGGAGAGGTTTTCGAAATAGCTGGGAGCAAGCACTTATAGGAAGGGTCAGAAACCAGGCTGCTGTCATCATTTCAATGGATTGTGCAGGTAAAAGGTAGAATTTGGTTAAAAATAACCGAGAACACATGATCCAAATTTCTGTTTTCCAATGGAAAGGGATATTTTGCATTTGCAAAATCACCAAGTGTGTCAAAGGGTGTTATTGGGATCCTAAGTGCTAATCTCACATCAGAAAACTAGGCTGTGCTTAACACTTGGGTGCTAAATCCTAGTTGTCTATGTGCTGTTAAATTGTTAGAATGGTCCTTGGCCAAATGCAGTTCCCCTAGACAACTCCTGGACGTGGTTCAGAAATTAACATAAGGCAGGAACTATTCCTAATCAGCACTTTGGATGCAGTCACCCTGATTTGAAGGTTAAGATAGTTTAATAGTATAGATGCAGGTCATTCTGTGCCAGTTGGCTTCAACTACTGAAGTCTCTTGTCTCACCATTTAATTAGCTACTGAAGATACAGCCAAGCGTAAAGCCGACCAAAGTAATCTTTTTTACTCCTTTGACTTTAGTTATAAGAAAAACATTAAATACCAGTACTTCAAACATTGTGCTAGGTATGTAAATCAATTTACAGGGGTTAAAGGAAGAGTCTGAGTGATGGGAGATACAAAGGAAGTAGTTCACAGTCACGGAGGCAGCCTGCAGCAGAGTACTTGGTTCTAGACCTCTCACAGCCCAGGTTAGGCAAATATGCACTTCCAGACCTACCCAGCCCGGTTTTTCCCTTCACTGGGGACTCAAGTAACCTTTCTCTGGTTGCCTTGCTAAAGGTTTTTTCTTATTTTGCAATATTTTAGTCTTTATGCCAAGGTTTTGTGTTGTTTATTTAGGAATTTTGAGTGTGAAAACAACCTTTTTCATATCCGTTTGCTCTGAGTGTTTTTACATGTATGCAGTGAAGCAAGTCAGATGAGCAGGGAGATTCTTTTCACAATTTTCCGCTCTTTACCTCCCTGAATACACTGGAGACAATACCAGCTTTGAGAATATTAGTCCATCCCTACTATTTAACCTTAATGTGTGGAGGGGGCACTCAGGCATTCTAACTGCCTTATAATTTTTTGTTGATTATGGTAAAGTAATTCAAGGCACTTCACACCCAGCAGTAACCAGTCCATGAGAAGGAGAAAGCACAGATCAAGCTGTTGACATCAAGAGAGATATGCACAACCTGAGGTGTTTTCTTCAGCTTCCGAAACCATGTCCAGCAATCCAGACATATTAAATGCCTACTTAAAATAAAATAATTTAAAATGGGAGTGTTTTACCAACTCTTCTTCATTTCCATTTCTCCAAATTATGCCATTTTCCCTGAATAATGGTTGGTACGAGCATAATCTATTAATTCCATCCCAGCTGCCCACTGGATCCCACCAAGGATCATTTGCTCATGAAGGATATGTGCCTCTGCTTATTTGCAGACATATAAATGCATGACGTTCTGCTCCGCTCCCAAAGGGGAGAAGCAGTGCCGCATCTTCCATCAGAATTGCCACTCTCTCGCCTCCTGTTACTGCTAATTTGGCTGGAAGAGCTGCGGCTGCTGAGATTTAAAGGCTTGAGGAAACGCAGCCGTTCTGTTGTCAGTGGAGTTAATAAGCCAAACAACTCAGATGGTTGAATCCTGCACTCCTTCCCCAGCTGAAATAGGTGGGAAAGAAGCCAAAGGAGCCTGTGGAAGTTTGATAATGCACAGCTAGCAGTCAGTCTGCCTGCATGTGTGCAGCCACCAAGAAACAAACATTGATTAATCTCTGGTCTTATTGAGGAAGTTTAGTGCTGTCCAGTGTGGCAGAGACGGGATGAGGTTGAGCAGCTTGAAAAAAAGAATCTGTACACCTTTGCAGTGCTGTTTATGCTCCTCAGATAGAAAAAATTCCAGAGACAGAAAATCCTGTTCAACAGACAAGAAAACACTTGATGAAATCACACCAAAGAGAGATTCAAGGGGACTAAACCGTCAAGCAGGACAGTTCTTATGATATTTGAATGTCCAGTTTCATCATTTTTAGGATAAAGACTTATCATTTTACCTTTTTGGAACCCTTTTTCATTTTTTATACCCTAAGCAAAAATAGAGTGACCTATTTTGACTGAACTGAAACTACTATTTTATACCTCAGAACTTCACTGAAATATTTAAAAGGCAAGATAAATTTCAGAAAAGATCTAAAAGCCTCATGATTTCGCTTTGTTCCATTCATCCCGTGAATGCATCCTATAGAGAAAGAATGGGTGACATCTTCATCTGTAAACCAGGGGAACAGGCACATGTTCCCTAAGGAAATAATTAAGGGCAGTTAGATGCGGCCAGACTGAGGAAGGGATCATCCACCTTGTGCTCAGCACTGGTGAGGCCACACCTCAAATCCTGGGTTCAGTTTTGTGCCTCTCATGGCAAGACATTGAGGGCTGGAGTGTGTCCAGAGAAGGGAATGGAGCTGGGGAAGGGTCTGGAGCACAAGTCTGATGAGGAGCAGCTGAGGGAGCTGAGGGGGCTCAGCCTGGAGAAAAGGAGGCTCAGGGGGGATCTTTTCACTCTGCACAGCTCCCTGACACGAGGGTGGAGCCAGGTGGGGATCAGACTTTTCTCCCAGGTAAAAAATGATAGGAGAAGAGGAAATGGCCTCAGGTTGCACCAGGAGAGGTTTAAATTGGATATCAAGAAAAATTTCTTCACAGAAAGGGATTGTCAAGCACTGGAACAAACGGCTCAGGGAAGTGGTGGAGTCACCACCCTTGAAGGGATTTAGAAGACATGGACATGTGGTACTTGGGGACATGGTCTAGTGGTGGAATGGTAGTGCTGGGTTAATGGTTGGACTCAAAGATCTTAAAGGCCATTTCCAACCTAAATGATTCTCTGATTCTCAGGTCTTATAAAATGTAGCAACGGAAATGCCAGGTGGTCATCTGTAAATCTTTATGTCCATAGAGTGGGTCCACGCAAGATGAGAGGAGATCTGCTTGACTCACAAAAGAAATTTATAACATCTATCATCCCCCTAAACATACACGTGAGGCTATCAGGAATGCTGAAAATCGTGGAGTCTGGAAGTTCTCTTGGCTAACACCTATGCAAAACACCAGCCAGCTACCAGAGTAACAACTGGAGTTCAGAAGACAATGTAGAAGGAATCAAACACCAATTGTCCTTTGCATATCCTTCCTCTCCCAGTGCACCATGGAATGTTCTGCTTGGAAACATTTTTTTCAGGACTTTTTAAAACTTTATTTTGGGACAGGAAATGGAAATTTCTTGAGAAATGAAATTTCTAATTGTCTTTTGAGCATCTGCAGTGATGGTACATTACAGGACATTGTGCAACTTGAGACCTTCTCGTCACTGCTCTGTATTTTACCACTCTGGCACAAACCCATGTGCCTGATGTGACACAGACCAGTGGAGCCACAGTGCAGCACTAACCTGCTTTTCTCCAAAATACAACCTACAGACATAGCCACCACCTCAACACTTTGAGTGACAACCTGGTACCACCAGAGTCAAACAGAAGTTTCTCCGTTCACCTGAATTAAACTGAGATTATTTTCCCAGGTGACAATGGAAAGTGCATCAGCATTCTTGACCTTGGAAATCTGTAGTATTACCATCTTCCAAAGAGTCAATCAAGTACCGTTTTGAAACAAACATTTTCACTTCTGGACTTTCCTTCCTGGCATTTGTGAGCAGATGCTGCAGGGAGTTCTCTAATGCTATTCCCAAAGCAAGAACAGAAGCCTGTGGCCTTGGCATAAGCACGGGAGAATGCTCCCATGCCTTCCCAGTGTATTTTGCAAACCCCCAGCCATCTGGGCAGAGAAAACACTTCTTTGGAGAGGAATGCATCCCCCCATGTGAGTGAGCTCTAAAAAGGAGTTGGATATTGAATGCTAAACAATAAAAATATTCATCAGCACTTTCTCCACTTGAAAAGAAGACAACTTGTAGTCTGCAGTAATGCTTTCCCGCTCCATCCTCTTGCATTTGTCAGGCTGTTGCTCTAGCTCTGTCCAGGGACAGGGCCTCTATGCCTTGTACAAAGACACTGTTCCCATAACTTCTGTTCTCTGAAGGGTGGAACTAGAGCCGTGTTCCATCGTTACAGCAAGAGCAGAGTTGATCAATCTGCTGACCAGGTGTGTTCCTTCCCCACCTATTCCATAACCTCTTACCTTGCGGTAACTGCAAGCAGAGTCAAGGCAGAGCTAAAGGACAGCAAGAATTATTTTGGTTTTTAGTTAAAACAGTCTTTTATGCTGAAGATGTTTCATGTCCTGAAGACCATGGCTTGAGCTAAGGTCCCTCTGCTTGTGGCAAGTCTACATCAGCATCTTAAGTGGGATAGTGATAACTCATACTTGTCCAGTGATTCATGCCAACAGTGCTTTGAAATCCCTCAAGAGAACCATAGAGATGAGACTTATTAAGGAATGGAACCAGTCAGGAACTTCCCCTCTCCCAGAACTGAGTTGGGCATGAAAGCACTATTTCCATGATCTCTCATACAATTTACAGGGCAGGCACAAGACCAAGAGCTTCCTTTCAGTGAGACCCACTAACATCCCACCTCAGCTTGAATACATTTTCCTGTACTGAATCATATCCCAGCTCCTGCGTTCTCTCTGCAGATGAGGCAGAGGAATGATCCTGAGAGAAGAATTGTAGAATAATAGAATAATAGAAAAGTTTGGGTTGGAAGGGACCTCAAAACTCATCTCATTCCAACTCCCTGCCATGGGCAGGGACACCTTCCACTAGACCAGGTGTCTCAGACCCCCATCCAGCCTGGCCTGGAACACTTCCAGGGAAGGAACACGATTCCAGGTTCTCCAAGTTAGAAGCTCAAAGCTGATACCTCCAGCACATCTCCTTTTCAAGATCAGCTCATGTAGCTTCACTACAGACCCATCTTTTCCCCTTTCTGATCTCCTTCACCTTAAACCTTTCACATATGAGCTTTTCCCCCTGTGGTGTGGTTCACACAGAATTGTTTGCATTAATAAAAAAGGCCTCTTGTGTGACTAATTCCCCTGTTAGATGGAACAGGGTAGGTGTAATAATGACTACAATTGGGTACCATGTGGCTGCAGGGCAAGAAAAATATTAGAGAAATAAATTATTAGTATTTCAAATTTTATTTGAAATAAGTCTTAGAAAGTGCTTTTAGAAGCAATAATAACAGTTATAATTAATGAGTGCACTGCGAAGTATTGACCAAAAGATTCTTACAAGTTCACCTTTCATTTCCTCAGTGCCTGACTACTCAATTTGTTTTCTTATTAAAATCCAAGGGCTTTGTGAAAATGTCTTTGAAAACAATCCTCAGGATACAACTACTCCTTGTAAAAAAAATCATCAAGAATCAGCTTTTATGAACAAGTTTCCTGTCAATACCTATTGTTTTAGGAGGTTTGCATAGTATTTTAAAAGTCAGACTAAAAGTACTCTCGTATTTGCATGTCATATAAATTATGTATTTGAAGGCATTTGTATAGACAATGAAATGACTCTGGGGTCTGCAAAAGAACTGATTTGGGAAACTCTAAATGTACAAGAGTAAAGTTATTTGGAGAATTAGTAAAATGAGAGTCAATCAAGTAAAGAGGAGGATAACTAATTTTAATTGCTGAAAAACAATTAATAATAAGGGCCAAACTTTGCTGTCCAAAGGATATGCCCAAACAAAAATGTAATACATGGGGAAAAAATATAGATTTGTAAATCAGAATTCTCAGGCTAAATTTAAATCATAATGTTCCTGGCATATTTTGCCTTTGGTGTTTCCACTGATAGTATTTTATGCAAGCAAGCCAGAATATTTAAATCACTCAGATGTCACACAAAAGGATGCTGGGTGGGTCCTTCCCAATCCTTCCACAAATAATTCCAGAAGAGACATTGACTGTCCTCCATCAGTGCTCCCATGGCACTACATGCTTAAGTGAGCCATCAGTCACAAGGAGTGAAATCCTGAGCTTGAGTTTAACACATTTAAATCTCTGTTTCTTGAGCCAAAACCACTCTTTCTAAGTGGAGACTGACATGGTCCAGGTGGTAAAAGGAGACGAATACATGCCTTCAGTACCAATGTGGGACAGACAGCTGGGAGAAATGGGACATGAAGAACTCTTGCTTCCATGAAGAGCAGGGCCAGAGAATAGTTGTAAATTGTGGAAACTGTTCCCAAACAATTTACGAAATGGTGATGGATGTAGTTAAGTATAATAGCAAGGCTGTCTTACCTGCTGGCCTGTCAATACAGAGAATTATTTGCATTAAGTTTTATCCCTGCAGGAGGGATCTATTCAGCCAAGGGAAATCTCACAAAATTGAGTTTTCCCTTCCTTTGTAGCAAATGACATGCATCATACAGGTATTTTCAACAGGCAAGTCCTCTGCTATTGCAGTACCTACATTATCAAGGCTTTTTGCTGTAGGTCCCTGACATTTCCAGAGCTTTCATATGGAGTTGTGCTCTTTTGCTCTCAGACAGAGTACACAAAAAGCCATCGATGCAGTTTCTGGTCTTTTAGCCATTGGTTTGCTAGCAGTCTTCTGAAACTTTGCAGCTCCTGTTCCGTGGCATGGATCCTTAGACTCAGCTGTCCATAACTCAGTTTGCCTGCAGTTATGAAACAAACAGATTTCAATCTCCCACTGGCCTTTCCATTCCTATATGCTCTAATGCCATGAGAAGTTATCTCATCATATATTTATATGCCAGATTTTCAAACAATGGCTATTTCCCATTTTTGCCTCCGTGTCAGATATGTTGGACCAAAAGGTTTCCCTTGCTAATGAGGATATGAAAAGCAGGGCTTGGCATGTGGGCTTTGCATCCATGTGCAGCTGCCAGATGGGCTGGAGCAGAGGATGTCCAAGCATGTGGCTGCAGCAGCAAGCAAGGCAAATACACAGCCTCCCTAAAAATAGAAACACTCTTTGCAGGGAGGTATTACCCTTTCTCTACAAATCACAGAGCCATAGAAACATTTAGGTTGAAACAGACCTCAAAGATCATCAAGTCCAACCATTAACCCGGCACTGCCAAGCCCACCACTAAACCATGTCCCTAAAAAAATGTATCTGGGCTTCTGGAAAAGGGCAGACTGTGGCAGAGGTAAGTTCTGTGATGGCCAGAATGGCAGGAGGATCTGATTCCATGAAGTGTACAACTTCGAAGTCCAAGCTTTTGTTTTACATTGCTGCCACTGTGATATGAGCTAAGGGGAATTGTGTGTGAGTAAAGATGATACAAGTTCTTGGGAAAACACCTGGTTTCTGCAAACTTCTTCCCAACATAGGGGACCAGACAGCCCAAGTTGGCTCTGAGGCTGGATATTGTACAAAAACCCTCCCAAAGTGCGAGTCTTTCCTTCCTAAGAGTCACTGCTGCTTGTATACACCCATTCCAAAATACAGTGCTCCCAGTTCTGGTTTGGCTGCACTATCCTCTGAACTAAGGTTTGAGAGGCCTTCAGCCTCATCCCTTCCCCAAAATGACCCCTTCACCGTCATCAGGTGTTCACATTCTAACTCCTGAGATAGGTTTGAAACAGGGCTTTCACATCCTAACTGGATTCCCTAAGACCTTAATATCATTCACCCACTTGAAGGTGAAATGTAGGGCCAGACTTCCTAACTTCTTTGAGCTAACTATCTAAATGATCTTCCATCCCCACTGAAATGCATAAACATTTCTTTTAATTTGTTTGACCTTCCAAAAGTACCAAATGAATGTGCTGGCAACTGCAAAGACAATGGAGACTCATCTCTGACTTTTTTTTCCTACTATATGTATTTTCTTTGTCCTTTAACACCCAACTACAAAGTGAGTGATGATAGATGATTTTTCGGTTTGAATCATGATTGCTGTTAGATGTTAAAGGACAAAGGAAATAAATCATCTGAAAAGACATAAGAAGGTGGTGGTGTTTTCATCATTCAAAGCCCTTTCCAAAGTTGTTGGCAAATAAAAGTCTTCTTTCACAATGGTAATTTCATGGTTTTTATCTCTCCTTGAGGAGGAAGTGCATTTGATTGCTTTGAATTTTTGTTATAAGCCTAGTGATTTTTCAGGGCAAAAAGGTCAAAACCTTGCATAACATTGAAAAGAAAGCTCTGAATAAGAAAGAAGCAGTGCAGGTGAAGAGGAGTTTTATACCCTTTGGAATTTCTGTAAGAGGGAAAAAGTCCCTCATCAAACTATGTTTTCCTTGCAAACTCAAGGGAAAGAAAATCAAACTCACTTTCAGTCAAGCAAGGGTTTGAAGTTTTTGCCCCAGTGTAAATGTCAACAAACCATGCAGGTCCATGCCATTTGCACTTGTGACCATCTGTTGGAAAGCTGAAGGTGCTGGGTGCAGTAGAGTTTTGGATAACTCAGGCATCTTCTCTGGGTCTGTGCTTCCAAATCAGTGAAGCACTGACATTTATGTCCTTCAGCCATTATAAACCATCGTTAGGAATAAGGTTTTGAGTGCTGAAAACTGTGCATCTGCGGAGTGTTCTGCTGCTCACCTCTGGGGCAATAGCATTGTCAGAACCATCTTTCATATCTAGTGTCCAGCAAAGGAAAGGATTTCATCTGAGTTTCCTTACAGAAGCTCAAAATAAAAATGTTTTGCACTTTAACACAGACTTCACTTACCCTCTTGCAGTAGCTTTAGAACAGAGTTCAGCACACGTTCTCCAGTTTTAGAGCTGTGTGATCCAAAGGCCGGGGTTACTCTAAATGTTTATACTCTCCACGTCTCGAGGGTCATGAACATGTAAAGTTGGTTGTGGTGTTACCAAGGAAGGTATTCCTTCCTGTGCCATATGCAGTGATCCACACTTACCAGAGCATTAAAATAAGAGTCCTTGCCATTCTCTTTAGTGCAGATGGTGGATTCCTTGCACTAATACTGGTCCCACTGGAGACCCTGTAGGATGGATACCCGAGAAATGCATCTCCCTGTGACTTGGGTATTCTGACTAAATTACAGATTGGGTCCTCCAACAAGGTACAGGAAGGTGAAGATAATTAGAACTTTGCAGGGATTTTTTTATCTTCTGAGGACTGTAGAGCAGCCTGTGGGTTACATTTAGGTTCTAGAATGAACCAAAACCAACATGGAATAACTGTTGCTAATAAATTAGCACATAAATATAAAGTAAATCCTTACACCAGCATATTTCAAGAAACTGTGGAATCAGCTTGCTGTCTTTTTGCTTGGGTTTTGCAAACACTTACTGATACCTTACCAAAAAAGACATGGTTTTACAGTCAAAGGTATCACAGCTTAAATCCCAAGCAAGAAAGTGAAATCTGTAGAGCTGGTTTTGGTCATTAACTTTTACTGGCTAACCCATTTAATATAATTATCATATGTTGCGAGTAATGGACAGAGACAGAGTTTACCACTGCAGTTTTTTTCACCCATCACCACACATAAATCCTTAAGCTGAAACACAAACCAAAGCCCTACTCTGTGCCACAGGGGTGTTCTGGGATGGCAAAGAACAATGTAGGCTGTTGTAGCTAGAACCACGCTGCTGGAAACTGGACATGATGGATTCTGCTACAGATACATCAAAGACTTCACCTAGATTTTTAAAATTAAGTCAGGGAAGAGAGATTTCCTTCTGAACTCACACACAGGGGTGGGCCATCCAGGTCATTAAATCAACACAGCTCCTTATTTAATACTCCTGAGGATCTGGAGTTAGAGGATATTTGTAAGACAGTGCAATTGAACTGTAGCTCTACTCTTCGCATTTATTTAGTTGCTGTGTTGCCTAAGACAGTATGAAACGCTTGAGATTTCTATCATCTGTATATCAAAAGCATCACAAAGCAACCAATTTAAGCAGCGTTATTGATAGTGAGTACAATGCAATACTCACTCTCACATCTCATTCACTCTTTCATCACTCTTTCTCAAAATTTACAGAATAGGCAGGTTTTGTAATAAGATGTTCCTTTTTCTGTATCTCCTTTTCCTTCCAGCATATTGCATGTGTCTCATCAATGCCTCACCTCTCCATCTCATTAACTATCTGTGCTCAGAACACCTCATTTTTTCCCTTGCCTCTGTTCATCAATTTCCTTCTTCTTTCCCACTGTTTCTCTCTGACATGTAATTTTTTATGTCTCTAGAGTCATATTAGGGGATGGCTGGGGGGAGAATGCTGTTTGTGGAACAGATGATATAGTACACAAAATCCTATTTTTCTCATTTGAATAGAAGCCTGCAGCAGATGTGGCTTAATTTGTCAGCAGTCTATGTGTAACCATGTTTTAGAGGGGCATAGAAAAGATTTGAGACCTACCTGTTTAAAACCCAATTAGAGAGACATGGAGCTAGGTACAGGTTAATGACTAAAGTCAAGGATGAAAAATATACAAGTCTGTGGTGCTTAAGCTGCAACATTAATAAAGGCAGAAAAAAGAGAAGCCTGAGATAGCAGTCAGGTGAGATTGCACTTTTTGAACTTCAACTTTATAGCTCAATGGCTTCCGTGTAAACTTTCCAGGGAAGGAAGGTCTTCAAAACAGCTCTTCACTTCCTAGTTGTTCTAATAGCAAAAAAGTAAAACAGGACTTCAGGCAGAGAAAATTGAAAAGAGTTGTTGAACAAAAAAATACCAGGATATCATGTAATACAAATCAGCACCTTTTCACAGATAGCAAAGGAGCTCTGGCAACTTCTACAAGCCAGAGTTAGAGGTCTTAAAGAGAAACTAAAATGTTATCAGTCCAGTTTTGGAAAGACAGTGCTGTCCATCTCTCTGAAGTGAAAAGGGTTGCAGTTAAGCAAAGAGCCCCAGCAAAAAAAAAATAACAAAGGCTTGCACCTTTGTCCTTAGTCTGCACAAGCTGCAGAGAAGCTGTAGAAGGGAATAAATCAGGAATTCACTGCACAGTGACCGTTACATCTGAGGACAACATCACTAGTGGTAGGATGATTTGGGTTTGAGGTTGTTAAGTGTTTTTTGGAAGGAATACTACAATTATAAATGGCAATTTGCCATTAGCCACATTAAAACTTTAGTAAATTAATAAGGTCCCAGGTCTGACCATCTGGATAAGATTAGTAGATCATTCAATCCAGTTGCTCTCTGGACACTTTTTTTTTTTTTTTTTAATTAGTGTTTTCTGTGTGGCCAGTCTAAAGGTACCATAGTGGCCTGACTCCAAAAGAAAAGTTTCCCTTTCTTTAGCCCTTTTTGATCACCTTTCCCTGAACAATTTCTCTGTCTATTATATCTTTTTTATGATACAGAATAAAAAAGTAGGATTCAAGGTTGAGATGCAGCACTGACTTATATGGAGCAATGAAAATTACCCCAGTATTCCTATATCTTTATTACTAAATATTCATTTCACCATGTCCCTGGACGTTACTGACCTTCAGCAGCAGTTCCATGCAGTCTCCTGATGCCACAGCGATAGCCAAGCAACGAAAGTCACCTTTTTGTTTTCTATTATTTTTTCTCCTTCCCAAAGCATTCTGAGCTGATATTATTCTAGCCAGACCAATGAAGTCCCTCCCTGCAGTGTTTCACAGTCATCATTTCTGCAGTTGAGGTGGCACTCATTGATTCACACCTGTAAGATATCAAAGCACGCAGCAGACATGAGTATCACACGTTTTATGGGCTGGTTATGCGCATCAGCAGCAAGTGTTATCAGTGGCACTCCTCGTGACACAGGATTGTCACCTCTGCCACGAGGAGTGACTCCTGTGCTGTTCACAAGGCCTAGCAAGGAAGGCTGGGATGTGCTGCCTCAGTGGGAGCATTCTAAAATAGACAGGCAATTGTGCTGCAGGCACCTGAGATCAGGTGAGGGGACAGGCTGCACTCAGAAGTGATGCTGGTGGATTTCAGTAATGCTGGAAATTGTTTCCTCACACGTGCCATCTCCCACGCTCCTGGCAGGATCACTCATGCTGTGAAGGAATTGAAGAAAATGCTGCCATCGAGCCCACCAGAGACATTCAGCTGTTTCTCCTCTGGGAGGAGCAAGGGCAGAATGATTTCCTATTCTCTGCCTCTCTCTCTCTGCCCAAGGCAGGGCATGCAGACATGTCACAAGAGGTGGGAAAGGTTATTTATGTGTTTACCACTTCCCTGGTATCCTAAAATGTCCCCTCCCCCTGGCAAGTCATCTGTTACTTCTCAGCATCTCTGTCAGGATAGGGTGTGACTCCAAAACCATCACAGGAAATTCTGCAATTCAGTGCCAGGTGCAAAGAAACAGCTGAATTGGAAGGATTTTAGAAAATATTAAACTTGCTGCTTGAATATCCTCAATATCCTGTGTCTGGCTTTCCAATCAATGGGATGTCATGCATGGCTCCTCAGAAGCTTGGGTAGATACAAGTGACCATGTTCTTCTTTTAGTCTTCTTCTTTTCAAAAAGCTTCGCATCTCTTTGCCTCTTTGCCTTCGTTTGCTCTCCATACAGACAGACACAAACAGACCCTTTCCCGGCCTTCCTCTCATTTTTTCTCCAAATATTCTTAGTTATAAGAGCAGAAACACAGAAGTGTAAAAAAAGCTTCTGCTTAAATAGCCCTCTTGAAAACCTGTCTGAAAGAAAGACACTTAAAAATGAGGTGAGTGGTACATTCAGACTGTTGTAGGACTATTTTGAGCTCCCCTTCTTGGATTAGGTGGGGTTTTTTTTTCTGAGCTCAAGTTCGACGATGACAGCACAGTAGCTCTTCTGAGAAGAAGTGAAATAAGTGGATGATTTAGATAAATGAAACTATTTTTTCCTGTGATTAACCTCTAAGAAAAAAGAAAGATAAATATAGCTAAACTCTTCCACAGCAAAAAAAATAAAACAAACAGAAAGGGACAAACTCTGAGCAGACAGTACCTCTGACTGCTGTTTAATGGTGACTGAAGAGGAAAATAGAAACAACTTGCAAAAAGGGCTAATAACTGGGTGTGTTTTGTTGGTAGTAGTGATTAACCCCCTGTGCCATCCCTGGAAGTGTTCAAAGCCAGGCTGGATGAGGCTTGAAGCAACCTGGGATACTGGGAGGTGTCCCTGGCCCTGGCAAGCGGTTGGAACGAGATGGTCTTTAAGGTCCCTTCCAACCCAAAACATTCTGTGGTTCTCTGACCCCAATTACCAAGGAATGCAATTACCCAAGAAACTGCTATTTATAACCTCACAAAATGAGAAGTACTCACCTGATAAAACACAGCATTCCCTACAGAACATTGTTTCCTTGGAATTATTGTCTAAGACAAAAGGTAGCGCTGCTGCCTTTGAGTCTCTTGCTATTCAAGCTGTGTTATCTACCCTGACATTCTTAAAACTCTTGCTGTGTTTGACATTTATTGTAAGCCTCCAGCTCCAAGAATGGTGACAGTATGGAAATATCAAACCACCTCTCTTTTTCATGTGTTTCCCACATGCCTGGCAGAAGCTATTTCATAAGAAACAAATATTGTGTATTCCTTGGACACGAAACTTTCAGAAGTTTAAAAATCCTTCGGAGACCTTTTCTTCTGTAAAAAATTCAGAATTTGTGATACTGTTTCATGACTTTGAAATGGTCTCTTTTGTGATTTTGATTATCAATACTAGGAACAGCTGCAGGGTTTAATTCTCAGTCTCAAAATAGGCCAAAATAAACCTTCTGAGAAGAGAAAACAAGTTGTTTGACTTGTTCAGCTCAATAAAAACAAAGTCATCAGCTTCACTGTTAATTTCTAGCAGGGACATCCATCTGTGAACAATATGAGAAACAGTCAGGGGACAAAAAAAAGACATAGATCTGTTTCATCTGGATCCCCAGACACAAGCTCAGTTACTGTGCTGGGTTGCTAACACTTACACAATAAATAATAGTTCAAATTTATCCCAGGTGTAATTCAGTGGAGTTAGTACAGGAATGAATTGCTCTGTTCAGACATGATTACTCCCACTTATTATAAACACTTTTGATAACTTGTTATAAATCTGGAGTATTTCTAGCTTCTATGCCAGCAGTACTGGTGATATGCTCCACACAACTGCAGCAGAGGTGGCAGTTTGGCTGACAGAGAAAGAGATATTTGCGCACAGATGCACTTTGCTGCTGTGTGAGGCAAGATGAAGGCTGCATTTGGAAAAAGAGGTCATTTTAGAGCAAGAGACTTCATCATTTGAAGTATTTGTATAGCATGTATAGCATGCAGTTGTTGGGATGCCTCCAGGGGTCTCCAGATATGCCAAACTATTCTGGTTTTTTTCAGATAAATAAGCAAACAGAAGGTCTGGAGTGGAAAACAGGTCTTGATGTATGGATGAGCCATGTGCATTCCTCCTCTTCCTCTCACCCTGCAAAGCTGGAAGACTCTCACGCAGCGACTGCCACCACGGAGCGTTTAATCCTGTCACATATTGTCACGCCCTCCACTTAAGCCCCTCCAGGAAAGGACCCACTCCTGTGCCTAGTGCAGGACAAGGGATCCTTCAGTCTCCAAGAGGTGGCTCTTTTCCCAGTTTCTTATCTTCACATACAGAACCCAAAGAGCAAAGAGACTGACAGCACAGACAGGATCAGCTTGAACGAAAGTGTAGAAGAAGCCCGGAAATGTGTGATGGGGGAAGAGACACCTTCCAGTGAAAAGAGCAGCACCTGCGTTGGTACTGCCAGAAGCTGCCCTGTGTCATCACCACCCTGCCCAGGCTGTGACAAGTGTCCTCCCCTGGAAGACCACAGGGATACAGCACCTGCCCAGCAACGGACAGCCAGAGTTGGTGAGCAGAGCCCCCCAGGCACTGTGTGTTACCTCACAGGGCATTTCACCCCAGCAAGTACATCTGGAACACCCACATCACACCCCTAGTGTTACCCCAGCTGTATTATTCAGGTTGATCTGTTGAATTAAATGACATTGAACCTAAATGTACTGTTCAGCAATTATCAGCTAATGGTGTGTCATTATCCGTATATTTCCTTGAACATGATTTGGGTTTAAAGCACATGAATTGACTCGTTGCAAAAAACAGTAGCATTACTTTTTCATTCCGCCTGTAAAACATGCCATCATATTTAACAGTGACTGAGACACTCAGCTCCACTAATCATTTGTTAGTTCTCACAGGGAACATAAAATACAGTGTAATAGCACTGCAGTGTAATAGCATCATCCTTACCCCTTGGGATCTAACAAAACGGTACTGCAACAATTCCGGTTTAAAACTTGTAGCTCATTTATCCATTTACTAAAGTGCCTCAAAACCAATTTACAGTTAACCACCGGGTGGAGCAGAAGAAAACACAGACCTAATATGGCAAGCCACTGTATTGCAGCCATTATGCTTTCTTCTTTTTCAACAGTAACATCTTGGATCAAATTAAATCCAATGCTAAATCCAACTATACTGCAAGCAGAACCTTGCCAGCTTCTTCTTCACTCCCCTTAAGCACAGCAATTGCAAATGGATATGGCAAAAAACAAATCTCTTGAGTCTTGTTTCTCTTTCCTGGTAATTGAGGAGTAACCTTGGGGTACATGTATGCACCACCCTGATGGAGGATGAACTCAAACTTTTGCTGTGTTCATTTGTAGGTAATGGGTTTCCTTTCTGGGATGCTCAAAAGCTGTTTGGTCTTGAAGGATGCAAGCATGAGACACAGGGTCAGAACCATTTAATCTTTATAGCAGAAACAGGTAACAGCCTGGTTAGAGATCTGACTTCCCATCTAACCACTCCTCTAGGAAGACCTATGTGTGTCTTGATAATTTATTTAATTGAACTATACTGTAAAAGAAACTGTTTTAAATCAGGACAGGTTTTTCTGGTTATTGATTTTCATGCTTTTTCATGTTGTCTTTTGAAGCAGCCAGTGCTGCTGAAAGCGCTACCTCACCTAAAATACACAAAGTGAAGAAAATTTACCCTTTTTCAGTGCTTTGTCAGTCAGTGTCTTCCTAAATCAGACTTCAAATTATTTTGTATAGTTGTTTAAGGACTTTTTTCCCCAGAAGTATGTACCTGCTTTTGGATATTTGTTGTTATAGTGTGGTAGTCTGTATCCTGAGACTGAAATGCCACCACGCAATGATACTTGCCATACAGCCCAATCCAAACATTTACAAGTATCTGTTCAAGTCTGAAGTATCTCTGGATACAGTGTTTAACAAAGATTTAATTTTGCAGTGTTCTCATACTGGTCTGTTTTCTTAAGTGACAGAGCAAAGGTTTTTAGGCCCAGAGGATGAGGTCAGTCCTTACTCCAGCTATAACTATAGTCCTTCACGTGCATCTACAGCTTTTTGGACACTCGCCACCTGAATTTAGGAAAAGAACTGCAAAAGTCACCTTCCCTCAAGCACATGTTTTAGCAGATGTTGCATCAGCAGTTACAGATTCAAGAGAAAATAGGAGGTTTCAGGAACAAAGCAGATTCAAGAACACCATGAAGACACTAAGACACCTGATGGGAGCGTGGTTATCATTCATTCTCCCTCCAGTAGAGCAGAGGATAGCAGAGGTGTGCCCCTGTGGAGCCAGGAGGTGAGGGAGGGAATGCCTACCATGAAAAGGTACACCACACAGACAAAAGCCGCAACCATCTTTCTTCCCTTGGCAAGTGGAGACACACCATTAACTACACAAGGACATGAGAAAAATAAGAGACTGCAGTGGCCTGAACAGCAAAAATTTGCATCCCAAGTCACCTGCCTAAGACTGGGCATTTTTAGGTTTATGTGTGATAAATAGGCTGAGATCCTTGAGCTTGCAGATAGACTGCCTGCTACCCTGTCTCGTGAGAGAATGGAGGGGAAATGGAGTGTTCACAATGTCATGACTTAAGGCCTGTCTCCTGCCTTCAGTGGGAAGGAGGAGGTGGCCCCTTTTACCAGCAATTCAGAGCAGCAGACTCCTGAGGGCGTGAGATCCTCACATCTTGGGTATGTTGAATGGATCTCCTGCTGATTGTGCCTGTTCATTTTGACCACACAGTGACCCTGGACTAGCAGCAGTTTTAATTTGCCCATATGCTGTTATCTACAAAGTAAATATCGATATTTGTTCTATTTGTCAAAGCTCTAAACACAATGGAGGCTCACTTTGAACTCAACAGATAGTGTAGCCATCCCGAGTCTTCACTCTATCAAAGACAGCTAAAATAGATAAAAGTGCCCATTGCTTTACATTTTGCCTAAACAATGTCTAAGATGACTTTTTCAGATGCAGACATACACATTGAAGGCATGAAAAACAAGAAGGTTGGAATCCCATTCCTGAATAAGGTGAGACGAATCCCATCAATATGAGTCTGTGCTCAGTTAATTCAATATACTGCCTTTGGCAGTAGTAAATTGCTAAAATGCAAAGACCCAGTTCGGCTGGGCTACCTGCGATCATTGCTGACTTTAGACACCTTTCCAGTTAATGAGCCATTCATGAGAAGTTCCGACTTTTCATCTAACATACTTATGAATTTTAAATATCCACCAAATAGATTCCAGTAAAGATGACGTGATTTGCAAAATATCCATTTCAATTAAATCCCATATGCACAGGATCACACAGTTATCTACATTCCCTCATTCCGTGTTTTAAACAGTGGCCTGGTTTAAATCCTAATGAAGGTGGTGAAGAACATCCATTGACTTTTATAGGTTTTGCCTCTTAACCAAGGAGAATATCATAGTATGATTATCAGGATAGAAACTTCCTAGTACTGATCTCACAAAAAATGCTATTCCAGTAATCATCAATGTCTCCACAAATACCTGATTATTTTCTTAGGAGAAGTCAGGCAACTGAGAAGGGTGATAAACTGACAATGGCATTTTTCTTCATGAAAATTATGTCAACCTCCAAGCACAGTGGCTCTATTGCTAAAAATACGCAATGCCTGCAAGTGTTGGATCAATCAGTAGTGCTACAGACAAAAAGGAGATCTCCTATAACCCCAGAGATTCCTTTGCCGTGCTGGGAAACCTGAAATTTGCTCTCTCACCTTACTGTGTGTAGTCATAATTTTAACTCCAAATCTGATGTTTTTAACATGTCTTTGGTTTCACAGTTTATTGGGACATGGACTGGTTTCAGGCCATCAGTTGCCAATATATAAAGGTGATATTTCCTCTTTTTGTCTCTCTGAAACCTCCTGTCAACACCTTTTCCCAACCTGTCTGTCCCTTGACACAGCAACATACTCTCTGTATATCAACCCCAGGTGACTGACAAGATGTGATGCTGTCCATGAACTTGCTGACACTGCACTGCCCCATCATCCAGGTTATTAATAAAGACATTAATCAGGTTTTACCCCAGCAATTTACCATCAAGGTTGCCACTAAAAACAGCTGCCATTTGTACCACTGAACACCACTCTCCAAGGCTAGTGCTCCAGAAAAGTTTTCACAATTTATCATCCATTTCTGCACTCTTTTTCGTCTACATTTGACCATTAGTTTACCATGGGAAATTATTCTGAAGGCCTTCCTAAACTGAAGGTAAACAACATCTCCTGCTCTACCCTTGTCTTCTCATCACAGAAGGTAATCAATTATTAAGCAGTATGCTCAATTTCAAATGTTTTGGTTTGTTGGATTTTTTTTTTTTTTTTTGTGGAGAGAAATCAGTGGGCATAGATGTCATAGAAATCTAAGCACCTAAATATCCTCTTGACGTCAATCAAAAAACACATTGAAATGTCAATGAAAGCACAAGCAACATTTTCTCCTGCCTGTTGACAACACTAAATATATCAAATGTATACAACCGTGGTAAGAAGAGAATTTTAGTCTCTGCCTTAGAGCTGAAAGGGACACCATGACTAGCATGATTTTCTAGTACTTCCAATTCTGTGTTTCCAGCTTGAAAAGATGGGCAGGCGGCCCAAAAAATGAGGAACCTTGGCTGATGGGCTTGGCTAATTCAGTGAACCGTGGAGGGTGTGTGAGGTTTGCTTTTTATCTTCTTTTCAGTATCGTTGCTAAATGAAGAGATCTTTACTGGGATGCTGAGCCCTCAATTTTAAGTACTATCTCTCTCTAACTTGAGAGAAAACAAAGGTATTTCTGGTCCTGCATGTCTGCAATGTTCTGAAATTAGATCCTCTGTGAAGCATGAACTTCTTTTTCATTCAACATTGTTTGTACCAGAAAAGTAACAACACCAGGGCACAGGTGCAGGAATTCAGCATCCATGATGGTAAAAAGATAAAAAAGCCCTTCTCTGGGTTTGGCCCAGACCAGCCAGTGGCTTCCCAAATGGTTGGTTCTGCAGCATGGTTTGGGAATCAGTTCAGACCAGGGACCTTCCCCATGAAGCTCTGGAGGGAAGGGAATGGCACGGCACAGCCTGGCTGTGCCGGCTGGCCCCAAGGCTCCACAACAGCTCCCACCACTGGATGGTTTGCTGGTAGTGATGCAAGTGTAAACATTTTCCCAACCAATTCAGAAGCAAATCCAGCATTTCTCCCACGCTGTAACTCAGATGTCTTCCCTCTTTCCTCTGCAAGGATGTAGAGGATTTCTCCACTGTCATTGAGAAGTTGGCATACTTTCCCCAGCATCTGGGTTTCTCAGTATCTGACCTTAAAGTTTCCTCTCTGTGTCAGACAGAGGCTGCCGCTGCCTTTGAAGGAATTCAGTACTAATAGCACTGTCTGGCAGGGAGTGACAGGCTCAGAGGATCAAAGACAAGAACATAAATCTAACAACCTCCAGCCCAGGAACCTTCTCCCCTTTCCCTACTGATAAGGATGCAAGATTGACGAGAGGTGGGAGGATTTATTGGGAGCAGAAAATGTATGAGGAATGAAGAGAGAGGTAACCACTTACTAATGAACTTATGAAAGCAGGGCATTTCTCTAGACATTAATATGCACAGATCCCTTTTAAGTCACTCTGAACACTCTTAAGGTGGTTAGTTTTGCTGTATTTTCTCATCCTGAGGCAGGGAAATCCCATTGCTGTGACACTTGACAGGCTAAACAAGGTCACCTTCTCCCTTTCCCACAGGGACATTCCAGCCAGGTTCTGACAGCTTGCCTGTTCCTGGTTTCTCTTAGGGATAATATCTCCCTTGGGTGTGATTAATGCAATGTCACAGCACTCTGGATTCCTAAACTAAAGGATTTGCAAAACTTGCAGATACCTCCAGGTGCTGCAGAGGCAAGGTGGATTTCTCACTCACTCTCTCTACTTTGTACCAAGACAGACTGCCCTTTCTACTGCCTTCGTCACTGGGAGCTGGACAGCCCTTGTTCAGAGAACCACATGAATCACAAGGTCCCCCACACCAAAGCTCCTCTGTTGCTCTCTGTGCCATAGAACCGTGGAATTATTTGGGTTGGAAAAGATCGTTAAGATCATCATGTCCAACTGTTAAGCCGGCACAGCCAAGTCCACCATTAAACAATGTCCTTCAGAGCCACACCTACACATCTTCTAAATACTCCCAGGGGTGGTGACCCCACCACTTCCCTGGGCAACCTGTCCCAGTGCTTGACCACCCTGAAGGAATTGTTCCTGATATCCAATCTAAACTTCCTCCGGTGCAACCTGAGGCCGTTTCCTCTTGACCTGGAGATGTCCTTCAGTCTCTTCTTCCTGTTTTCTGCTCTCCAGTCCTGCTAGGATATGCTTTGGAGAGCACAACATCCATATCAGTGTTAATGGTTATACTGGGGTCTGTTAGATCAGTGCTTCAAGGGCAGGAGAATTTTGGAAAGATGCTTGCACATAGCAAGGGACCTAAAAAGTTTACTGGAGCCCTACACTGTTTTCATTTCTTCACCCCAGGTGGCTCTACTTAAACTAATTTTTTTTTAGTTATAACATTAATTATGTTGGAAATCCTTGTTCAAACAGACAATGATCCCAAATGGACTCTTTACCTGGACTAGTATAAATTAAAGCATGAAAGTCTTTTCTACATTCAGAGACTCCTTCGTCCCGAGGGAGCTCAGCTATTTCAGCCCACCGAGGATGGTCCCTGTTAATAACTATAACACCACTGACATTGACTCTTTCAAAATTGGCCCCATTCCATTTTCTAGGCAGTGGAACCGACTGAGGGAGAGTTTTGGGTTGTAGAAGGTGATTTTAACCAAAGATAAAGTAAATTTTGATCTCAGCTTCCACCTAATCACTGACACCCTGTCGTAGGGGAAGGAGGAAGATCAAACTACATATCAGTGCTAAGCTCAAGTGAACCTGCTGAGGAAGAGGCTGTGTCAGGAAATGCCTGGCTGGGAAGCTCCACAGTGTAGAAGTCTGCAAACCACTAAAATACATATAAGTGAATTTTCCTGGTATTGTCCAAAAAGTGCTGATTTGAAGCCTGTAACAGATGAATGTGAACAGTCATGACAGTCAGCAGTACCATCTTGCAGACCCACATGAAGACCGGGTCAGGACTAGAAAAATAGGATTTTTAATCTTGCCCTAGAAGTGCAATTGACTGACTTTCTTTCTAAGTGAAAAAGCAATTACCACTTTCTCCCTGACACCAAAGCTGCTCCTGCCTTTCTGCCTTAATCTCCCATAACTAGAGCAGACACCCATAAAGTTTGATATTGACACTAAACACTGCTGAGGGGAGGGAAATCTCTGGGAAAAAGAACAAGTATGAACAAGTCTTGGAGTTTTACAATACCTTGTGTTGCAGCCTCCTAAAGCAGTCACAAAACCATAGATCACTTGTTTTACACGTAAATGACTACAAGACAAATAGGTGGTCCTATTTCACTAATATCTTTGAACATGACAGCTGTATTGAAAAAACTGAGGGTTATTAAATGGAAAGAAGTAAGTGAAAATATCGATAGTGGTTACTGCAGAGGATCATTTGCTGCACTTGCCTTAAGAGGGAGAAAAACTGGTTTGTTCGATGGTACACACAAATAACATATACATCAAAGTTTTACTCTACTCAGTTATAAACCTTCTTGTTGAAAATGTTCTGTACAGATACAGAAAGAAAGTCTTTCCTTTGGCTGATAAATTTGCATCAAGAAGCACAGCAACAAAATAAAACCCCTCAAAACCCCCCAAACCAGTTGTATGAATATAATTTGCTTTTTAAATGCAAATTAATCAGATTGAATGAAGATGAAATCCACGCATATGTGCTGAGCCCCAGGTTTGTACGTTCTGTTGCCTTTGGTCTGAATTTCAAGTTTTAGCAAAGCTTTCTTTATATTCATAGTTCATTGCAGTCCAGTCACAGTGGGGTTTTATGGGTGTCTTCTGGTCTTCCTCAGCCAACACTTGCATCACGTGTCTGAATAGTAAATTGAGAATATTTAGGATGCCTATTTTGTGTATCTGTTTAATTGACCAGACGGGGCAGCTGGACACTTTGCAAAAAGACCAAAATCAACACATTTTCTTTTATTCTTCTTTGGGCCAATACCAGGTCTTTGGTTTTTATGTATTTTTTCATTTTTATTATGGAGGAGGGGGAATCAAATGTTTGTGTTTGGCATTGAAAGACTTGATGTTAATTTAACGGTTCATGTGGGGTTTTTTCAAGGATTGTGTTTATTAAAAAATAGATTTTAGGATTCTAGTGAAAAACAACCAATTGTAGGGTCTCTGTGGCCTCACAGAAAGAACAGTTTGAGTATCAGAATGCCACGTTCCCTGCTGCTGTCCAGCCAAGATGGAAACCTCACTGCAGCTGTCTTTTTAAGGGCCTCTCTGTAATCATTATACAACAGTAGTAACAGAAAAGGCCCTTAACTATAAAATCTTGCACACAGGAGTAATAATAGAAACTTACTTATTATAAATTTTTGTGCATTACATGAGTTAGGCAGTTTACTTTTTACTGGTAAAAAACCAACCAAACAAAGAAACAAACTGAAAAAATAAGCAGATCGTGTGTTAGAATAAGAAACCAGGAAACAACATTCAGATATGGGCTGTTGTAGTCAGGGATGGAAAAGGGGAAGAACTGGCTCCAAAAAGACTGGAGTTTAAAGGAGAGTGAGGATATGAACAACACGATCCAGTCCATGGCAGGGAGGTTGGAACTAGATGATCTCTGAGGTCCCCTCCAACCCAAACCACTCTGTGATTCCATGATTCTACATCCCTGATAGCTCCAGACAGAGCTCTTCTGAAATGAGGGGTATTTCCCAAAGATCTGAAGTTACAACAGGCGATGTCCTAGTTAAGCCAGGATGGCTGAAGGGAATAAATAAGTTGTATCTTACTCCCCTCAGGAAATCCTCCAGGACATTCCTAGTGTATTAAGCTTCTGGTTTATGATCTGCCTGTGTTCCCTCTTTTTCCAACACAACAGTTACAAGAATTCAGCAGCATGCCCTGCATCTTGAAGCTTTTTTTTTTATGTTTCTTTCAATTTTTATAATAATTTGCCTACAATTGACTGGCTGGGTCACCCTCCATCCAAAATGCCATTTGTCCTAGGTCGCTCTGTTTCCACGCCTGCACGGTTCAGTGACATTTTGTTCCATCTGTCCATCTGGTTAACACACCTGCCTTCCCTTTCTCCAGGTACAGAAGCTGATGACTATGACAAATAAAAGTTTAGACTGAAAAACAATGCAGTCTTGTCCTGTCATCACACATGCTATTTTTAAAGGTAAACGTCAATGAAATTCCAACTCAATCTTTATTTCAGCAGTAATGGTCCCCTGAAGATTTGCAGGGAGTGAAAGTCAAAAGCAAGATATAGGGAAGCAAATCTATTGTTTGATCAGTCTGAAGCATCACAGCCTGCAAAAGAATTGGATAAGTTCTTTCATTTTTAGATCACATTGCCCACTATATTACAGGCTGTTCCAAAATATCTTTGTACAGTACAAATTTTACTGATATTTAAGGAGCTCCAATATTTTTTCAGCATGAAACAAGAATTCTGTTTTGACTGGAAAAGAAGACAAAACTGTAACAAAACTATGTCATAAGTTATTGAGTTTGTCATTTAACATAAAGAGGAAAGGCATAGCTCCCAAACCACACTGCAAGAGGATTCACAATATATATTCCTTATAGGCAATAAGCAAATGAATTTTTGCATGTCTGAGAGAAAGAGAGAGACACCAGGGAGAGAAAAAATTATTTAATCTGTGTTTTTCCTTAGCAGCATTTTACAGTAAATTATTTTATTAGTCCACAGCCTCATGACTGATGGTACTTTAGTTTCCCAGACTGCATTGAGTAGAGGTGACAGACATGTTTCTCCCAGTGTCAATACTTTGCCTGAGCAAGCCTGAAGTAAGGGAAAACATCAACATGCACGGAGGAAATGGTAGTAAGTGTCTCACACTCAAAAGGACCTATGACATGTGGCCATCCCCTCGTTATTCAGCTTTTTACTTACTGACAGTTATTTTTCATACAAGGTGAAACAGTTCAGGGAAAAAAAATGCCTCCAGGAGACTTCTGCAGTTTCAGTGGACTTCACTAAACTGGTCAATGACTGACTGCTCTCTGCAGTGAATCAGGGATATGATTCAGAATCTCAGACCAGGAAAGAACAACATCAATAATTCAAGTAGTTCTCACTTGCACAGGAGCAGTTGGGATGGCTGCAGAGATGTTTTATCATTTTGGATAAAACTTACAAAATCTGCATAGAAAAAGAAGGAAAGTATTAAACCTGATCTTACTACAGGCTGGTTTTGGACTTGCCTATGAGTAAAAGTTTGCTTCAAGTTTCCCTCAGTAAATGAGCCTGAGGTTCAGGAGATGTGGATTCCTCTGACCTCATTTGGGTATCAAAGGTCTGTCTGTCTAGATGGAAGGTTTAGATCCTGCTGCTCTTGATGAAAATAAAGGAGCAGAGGGTAATTTCTCTTACCCTGAAATACATGTTTAAAAGATTAATTGCTCTCTGATGCTCAGCAAGCCAATCTTTCTGCAGGATCTCCAGTGAGATGTTGCACCTGCCTTAGCAGCTGGTGCCAGGGGATGTCAGACAGGATTTCCCTCTAGAAGCCTTCAAAGGCAACTTGTGCAAGACACCGACGACTCAATAAATGGGGATAATTAATTCCAGCAGAACTGTTTCACCGTTACCCTAAAATTTAGGTCCAAGCTGACAGCCTCAGTTCCCTGGAGAATTTCTGGCCAATTTTCAGTCCTGCTTTTCAGGAATCAAGCGAGGAACACAACATAAGACAATTAACAAGACTTATGTTCCTTTTGCAGTTGGAAGAGAAGGACTCTTTCATAGCAACACACAGGAGGGAATGCCAAACAGGTGGAAATATCTACAAATTCTCTATGACAAAGTTCTGTTGAAATGAAATTGATCTTTGGACACTCATACACAAGACAGTATCTCCCAGGTATTTACTCTAGGACAGGATATATCACAGGACGCAGGTCACAAATGTTTCTGACAATGTCTCACATCTAGAGTGGGAACACAGAAAAATCTAAACCTGATTGCGGCAGATATGGGGCTGATAAATTAAAGGAACCACCTTGGCACTTTCTGCAGTTGGTTTACAGGGAGGGCTGGAGCCATGATTCCACAGTGAGGGGCTGCAGAACTGTCACAGAACTGTCTGTAAGTGGTGCACTGGCTGAGGGAGAAAGAAAGAAATGGACAGGCAAGAAAAAAATATTGCCATATTATCAGGTCAGCTCTGGTGATTTGGGGGTCCCTCTGCTCAGCACCCTGGGACCCACACCCACATCTGTCCTGCGTGCAGTCTCTGCCAGTCTGAGCAGTGAAACAAGTGTTTGCTGCTCTCTGCAAGAGGCAGCTTGTCCCTGGAGCCAAATTCTGCTCGCACATAAGTCAACCAAAAAGTTTACCCACACCACCCTGGGAACACGATCAGGCCTTTTCTGTTATGTACTCAATGCTCCCTCAATTGGTGCTCATGAAAGATGATAGTATGCTCCCCAAGAGACCACTTCATCAAGAGTGAAAAACAGCACCAAGGGAAAGAAAAAAGTCATTGAATTGAGCAGCACATTGTCCCAAAGCTGTAAAATTCATCTATAAGGTCATATTCGGCAATTGTTTTGCAATTACTGCAAGCTCTTAGGAGACAAATCTTTGTCCTTAGCTTTTGTCATCCCAAAAGAGTCACAGGAGCTTAGAAATATAAGCTGGGAAAGACCTCAATAGGTGATCTAATACATCACCCAGAGTCTTTGTTATTCAAACAAAAAAAGAGTAATTTCTCTACAGTTACTCTACTGCAATTACAGTTTAAAAAAAAAAAAGAAATCCCTTTACCAGCATGGCAGTAACTAAAAAATCAAAGGCTCTGCTATGCTCTGAGCTCCTCTAAGATTTACAGCAAAATACATCCCCATCTTCATTTTGCACCATGAAGTACAGAGAAATTGTTATAACACATTGCAGTAAATCTGAGAAAACCTTTCCATAAATCAGGTGAGAATTTTCCCTGCTCTTCCAGAGCTGTGTTTAGGTGTCAAGCTGGTGAGGGTCCAGTGCAGACAACATCAATGAGTGTTACCACTGTACTCTTCACACTCAGAAGAAGGCAGAGTAATAAATCGAAGTCACAGAAACATAGAAGGAAATCACATAATCGTAGAGTGAAGTCACAGAATCACAGATTCATAAAGACTGGAAAAGGTCTCCAAGACCATCAAGTCCAATCTTTGACCGAACACCACCATGACCACTAAACCATACCGCAAAGTGCCACCTTCACTTGTTTTTCCAGGGATGGTGACTCCACCACTTCCCTGGAAAGGCTGCTCCAAGGCTTAACTACTGTTTAAGTGAAGAAATATTTCCCAATATCCAACCTGAACCTCCCGTGGCACAACTTGAGGCCGTAACCATCATAATCCAGACTTTTGGTCTGGGCAGGAGGTGGTGCAGCACTTCTGTAACAGCAACCAAGGCATGCATATATGATCACATTAGTTCTCACGTGAAAGGCAAAAATGGTCAGAAATATTCTTCTTCGTGCTGGGTCCTCCTTATGCTGCCATTTTTGGCTTGTAGTGGGGCAGTCACTGAGACTGGCTCAGCTGGTCAGAGCACGGTACTGATAACACCGAGGTCGTGGGGTTTATCCCTGTTTGGGCCACTCACTTAAGAGTTGGACTTGGTGATCCTTGTGAGTCCCTTCCAACTCAGAATATTCTACATGAAAATGAGAATGTAAAGTTTTGTCTGTGACATGGGTCTATGCATCCCTCCACCTCTAGACAGACAGCAAAGAGCACACAATTTCTGCAAGTGCCCCAGAGCGACACCAAAGCTCCAGCAAAGCCCATTAGGTGGGTTTCTTAGTTATGGGGTGGGGGCTTTTTTGGTGTGTTTGGGTTTTTTTAACAACTTAAGCCAAATCATAATTCTCATGGCTGAATGATGCCTTGCTCCTTTTGCTAGGTCACCTCTGAAGGAGACATTGCAGTCAGGTTTTATCTGCTACCATCAGAGCAGATGAGCCAGCTTACTGTACGTACAGTAGAGGAAAGCTGCTAATAAAGATGTCTGACCTTGGCACAAAGTGGCTGAGATCCACAGTGGAGGGTGGAATAGCACTGACAGCAAAGGTCCATTGCATGATGAGCTAAATGTGACAGCAGACTAACAGAAAAATTAATTAGCAGCAGCTGAATTCCAATATGTGACCCAGTTTCAGGAAAAAGAGTGTTTTCTTTAAGCAGCTTTCAACATCATCAGCTTCCTTGACACTTTGGGATCATTTGTGGAAAATGAGACACCAGATACAGGGGATGGTAACATACCCCCAGTTCTCTGTCAGTTTGGATTCAAACCACTGCCAGGTACACCTCAACGCCCCATATTTTATAAGCACTAGAAAATACGCATTTGCTGGTGGAAAGGTCATTTTTATCAGCAACGTGATAAATATGAACAGGAGCTGTGCTGGAAAATTATCCACAGAGGGCTTCCATAGTGGCAAGGCTTCATTTATCAGGGGTCTTCTCCTTCACTGTTCAGCCCAGCCCACCAAAGTGTACCTCCAGATCATCAAATCAAGACAAGTAAATATCAGACATGGTTCACCTCAAAACTTTTAAAACTCATTAATTGTTTCACACTAAAAAGGAAAACAGATTTCAGAAGTGCAGGACCTATAAATGAAACCCAGTTCTTTACACGGTTCATATTTACTTATGGCCAAAGATCAAATCGTACATTTTTTGCCAAAGAGAAATCAGAAAACCCAAGGAGCAATAGGAGTTATCAAGAAACACAAGCCCAGTATAACTGAGTGCTTTGTGTCATTCTTGGAACTGGAAATTTGTTGAATGCTGCAACTAAACCTAAAATATAGCAGCACGTCTTGCCTGTTTGCTATTTTTTGCATAAACAAGTGAATTTCAGTGATAAGGAAAGATTCCAGACCTTTAGCTCTAGAAACTGAAATATTCTACAGATCTAGAGGTGAAATAAACCTGGGGAAAATAAATGTGATTGTAAAACTTTCATTCAAGGCTGATAAAGCCTTTATTTGCTGCAGTTTTCATAACAGAAGAATAATTTTCTAAGCTCTTATTTATTTGCTAAAAGATCTGTAGCACTTCTATCATTCTTATATGAACAGCGTCATCCAATTTTAAGGAAATAAAACACTTATTTTAAAAAAATGCTTTGTAAAATAACTGTATAAAACAACTGAAATAAAATGGCAAAAAAAACAAGAGGATGATGTTGATTTGTTGCTGGAAAGTTTTTTCATGTATCCTGTGGATGCAGGCTGGAATTCTGGGACTGCATAACATCAGAGCCAACTAGGGAAGAAAATCTACTGATTCTTCACTATTTAGATTAAAAGAGGGGCTTTTTGCAGGGTTTCATGAAGAAAAGGAGAGATTTTCACTTGCAGAAATACCAGTTCAATGATCCTGACACAAAATATTCACAGAGTCACACTCCTTGCAACACTACCTGGTCAGAAGTGGGGAGTTCATGTTAGTTTTCCTTTGACATTGAAAGGCCCCGTGAAAGCTATTAGGTTTGTTTCTTAATTCTTATCTAAAGTTACACTTCGCTTAAGAGAAACATTTCCAAGTGAAGTTTTTGCCAAGTTCAGAACATTTCTGCACATACTTGCTAAATATTGATAGCAATTTCAGTAACAAAGCTCTTGATAATAAATAAATAAATAAATAAATTCTAGGTGATTAAGCACTAGGAAAAGGTCCCAGAGAGATCGTGAATTGTTGGCCTTCAGAGACATTCAAAACTTGAAAGCAAGCAAATCCTCAAGCTAGCTAAATTCAAAGTTAGACCAGCTCTGAGCGGAGGGTTGAACTGGAGGCCTGCAAACCTCCCTTCCAGAGCAATATATTCTGTGAATCTATTCATTATTTTCTTCTGTTTCCCAGAATTTAATAACAACCCTGAATAGTTGCCCTGATCAGGGAGAGGTGCATTTCATTTTCAGCCAAGGTCATAAAGAAATAAGCACTCATAGGGTGCTGCTTGCATCCTGCAGCTTCAGAGAAGATCTTCATGCCCACTTAACCCACATCCTGTCACCTCTGTGCCATGAAGGACAGCACAGGCCATAAAAGCAAGATCCACATACAATTTCCACCCTCATGTGGCACTTTTTTAAGGAGACAAAATACAGGCATATTACTCTTAACTTACACCAACACTGCAATCCATACAAGAGGCTATCCAAGGAAAGTGTAATATATTTTAATGTATTTTAATATTTCGCTGGTACACCATCCCAGAACTTAACCATTTAAAACTGAGAGTAATTCCTAAGCCAAAGAATTTTTATTTCATTTTTTCAATACAATAATTTTTGATTAGCTGTCTGGACATTTTTTTAAACTGATGGAAATTTTACTACCCACAGCATCTTGTGCTAAATCATCCAGTGAAAGACTCCAAATAAATAAAACATAGAATAACACATCACATCACAGAAACAGGTCATGATTTTGTTGAGCACTGCAGATAAAGAATTCCCATCCACAGCAAGCACAACAGTTCCATCAATACCTAAAAGCACTTAGACTTTCGATCAACTCACACAAATTTTAAAGTTCAGTTGAAAAAAAAGAGAAAAGAGCCAATTAATTTCATTTCACCCAGAAGAAAGTGAAATATAACCCATGGAAATTAACACTGTAATAGAACTGCTCCAGTTTTCTAACCCCTCTGGCGCAGCTGTGTCTGTCTGAAAAATGTCAGAGTGGTCCAAAAACCCCAGGCAGGAGGAGTGCTCAGCTTGTCTTGATCCACATGACTGCACAGTAGGTTTCATAACACAGGCTAAAAATCTTGAACACAACCCAGAAAAAAAGTAGATCTGGAAGCCACAGAACAAATAGCACTGATTATTTTTTAATCCCAGACCTTATTGTCTGCAACTTTCTGCTGATTTTTCTATTATTATTTTTAATTACTATCTTTTTCTTTGTTCCCAGTTCAGGTTTTCAGATCAGTTTGAAGGGACACTGATAGCACACAGCTCCCTTGAGGCCCTGAGCTGTGCATGTGTACTGCTTCTGCAGCACAATGGAGGGTTGAGGGGGAAGCCCCAAGCAGAAGCACGATGGTTAACATCATTTTGTAATTAATGTCATTTCTTGAAAGGTGAGTGCCTCAGAAAATCTTGCTCTGGGAGGCATCCAGGCAGTAAGTGGGATGCAAAACTGGGTTTTAACCTATTCCTTCTGTCAACCCTGTGTTTGATAATGCAGGACATCCTCTTGCTCCTCTCAGGGCACCAACCCTTCCCTGGAGGTCCACATATGGGTTCTTACTTGAAACAGGAGGAAATGATTGTCCTAAAATGTCTTTTGCACTACCTCACTCCTCAAACACCTCACTTCCAGCTTCACCATTACCTCCATGAGTTTATTCAACTACTGCCAGCACCTGCTACATCTCAAATCCTGTGTCCAGTTCTGGGCCCTCCACGACAAGAAAGACACTGAGGGCTGGAGTGAGTCCAGAGAAGGGAACGGAGCTGGGGAAGGGTCTGGAGCACAAGTCTGATCAGGAGCAGCTGAGGGAGCTGGGGGGGCTCAGTCTGGAGAAAAGGAGGCTCAGGGGGGACCTTCTCACTCTCTACAAGTCCCTGACGGTGGGGGCAGCCAGGTAGTTTTGTCTATTTTCCCAAATAACAAGTGACAAGAGGAAATGGACTCAAGTTGTGCTAGAGGAGGTTTAGATGAGATAATAGGGAAAAATTTCTTCACTGAAAGGGTTGTCAAGCACTGGAACAAACCGCCCAGGGAAGTGGTAGAATAGCCATCTCCGGAAATGTCCCAAAAAAAGATGAACGTGGCACATGAGGACACGGTTTAGTGGTGAACACAGTGCTGGGTTAACAGTTGGACTCAGTTGGACTCAGATCTTAGTGGTTCTTTCCAACTTAAACAATTCTGTGGTTCTGTGATCTCAGCCTTGTTCTGCTCTGCCAACACATTTGTGTTGCAGTCAGTGCTGTGGATGCCATTCCCAGCTCAGGACCATCACCTGGCACAGCCAGCCTGCTCTGACTGGTTTTGCTGGCTTGCAGACACAGGCATCAAGTGTACTTTGATGGTTGCCAAAGCCCCATCACCTTGATACACATATTACTGCTATTAAAGGCAAATAATGCTGGGTACCACCCTGGCCAGAAGCTTCCACGGCTTAAACAAGACATAATAATTCACGAGTCAGTTGTAGCCATTGGTCCAGCACATCTTTTCTCGCATATCAGCAATGGCCATAACTGATTTTGGCTCAGATTTCATTCCGAATATTGTGAAATATTTGTGAGACTTGCTTCTTATTAGAACTCAGCTGATGTTACAGTATCTTTTGAAATTTTATTTACTTTGTTAGTTTTGCATTTTCTATTATGTTTCAAGGATTTCACCTCATTTCTCATGGATTTAATTTCTTACCAGTGTGTAGTTCCGATTGATTTACAAAGTCAGACACTGAAAACCATCAAAACTGAGGACTCTTTAAGATAAAATAATGAGATCATATTGATCAGAAATATTCAAAGCCAGAAAAGGCTGATCTGTTAAAAAATTGAGTGTAACAGAACTGTCAAGTAAAAATATGTTTCTACCAAATTGAAATTAATTACAAAGCCTCAGATTCTCTTTGAAAACTGCCAGTCATTTTCACAATGTGAACAGCACACAGGCGCTTTCCAAAAAATAAGCACTTTTTCCTTCACAGTTCTGTTAGTCAGAAATGGATTTCATACATTGCTCAGGTGCAAGTTGATAAATGTGCTACTGCAGCACTGAGCTGCTGAAGCAGTAGGAGCAGTGAGGCATAATGGGCAGTATTCTACATTTATTTACACCTAATATCTTTCAAAGGATTTTTGGCTAAACACAGGCATTTTCAAAGCATTAGCATATAATTAATCCTGCTGAAATCAGCAGAACATATGTTTTTGCAGAATAAAGCAAGGATTGTGAAGCAACAAAACCCTGCAGAAATAGGAAATTATTGTTATTTCAGTTTGGTGGGTGTTTTCAAAAAGCAGAACAAATATATGAAAAATATCACTCTGGAACTGAGTATGTGGTTGTGCTTTTCCACACATATGGGTCATTTAATCCACCCTACATTCTTATTAGTGGATTAGTAAAACAGCAAAGTGTCCAAACGGGATCATTCAGGGAGCTTGGGAACCTGAGATTAAGTGTGGATTGCAGGACACGTGAGAAAAGTAATAATGAAGAGCAATTATCTCCTGCAATTGAAAGTTATAAAGTATGAATGAGCCTGGATTGAATAAGTGTGAATGGTGCTTTTTTATCTTACTAGAATCACCCTCTTTTCTAACTATGAGGTAGAATGGCTATACTGAGGCAAACATGCACACAGGAAATTGAGTACTTCAAGCACAGCTCAGATCTCTGCACAAGAATGATTGATAATTGATGAGTTTCATTTTGAATTAGAATGAAAAAATGCTGATGCTTTTGAAGATGCTGGCAGCAGGGCAAAGCCAGAGGCATCCCTCTACATTAAATGGAGGATTTCCTCCTGGAAGCAGGAATTGATGAAGGCAAAAACATCATGAAAGAGCTGAGGCTGGAAGCATCACACGCTTCAGTCGTAAAGCTCCAACTTCAAGGACAGTTGAGTCTCCCAGCACCTTGCAGGAACACACCCCCCTGTTTGCCTGGAGGCTGCAAAGCATGCAGGGAGCTGAAAGAGAGAAATCTGTGCACTTCCTTAGGCTTCTGGCAAGAAGAGAGTGGTCCAGGAGCACTTCAGGCAGGAGGCAAATACACGATGGTGGTCTCATTCTCAGTTTGCAGTGGGCGACCTTGGGTGTCTGTGAAGGGCGGCCACAACTGCCCCGCAGGACCAATGGTGTCCTAAAAGCCACAGGCACGGGTACACCCTTGCAAGGCTGTCATCTCTGCAGGTAAACCTCATCTCCGTGCCTGCTTTTGTTCTCAAGTCATTGTATTTCAAATGTATGTGATGTTTGTGGTACTGACAGTCATCAGTTCGCTCTTGCCAGCCAGCACAGGTCTCTCCCTGCCACTGAGGCTTCTACTGATTTCAATCTACTATTCTCAGTTTCTCTCTTTCTGCCGTGAAGTAGCTGTTCTGTTTTGTGAACACATGTAAAACCTTGGTTTCTAAAGAAAGTCACAGGAGGTTTAGAGTCTGGTATCTTTATCAGAATTTCTGAAGGAAGGAGTGCACTCACTACTCAATATTTCCCTGTAGTATTTATTTGAGAGCCAAAACTAATGAGGTTCTACAGCCTCAGGGTGCCATCTCTTCTGACTGTAAGGAGCAACAGTGCTTTTGGGGGTGCGAGAGTTGTTTGACAAAGTGTTCTCACCTATGTTATCTGGTTTAGAACAAGAGGAAAAATCAAATTTCACACAAGCTGTAGTTACGTGGCAGAACTCATCGGCTCTTCTGAAAACCCAGACCTACCAGCCACCCCAAACTTGGTGCTTTGTGTAGAATTTAACCAGAAAAGATGCTTCTGCATTCTCCCAGGAAAACACCTGAGCCATTATCAGGTGTTTTCATTGTTTGATATCTTTAAGGACGGCATTGATTATGATGCTTGAATACGATCCTTGGTTAATTATATAAGACTATTATTTCTTCACTCACCGAGATTCAGAAGAATTAAAGACCTCAGTGTAGGTTTATAGGGCTGTAACCAAGGATGATGTGGGGAAAAGAGAGCAATGGGTACAAAACTGCACTGCCCCCAAACAGCCCTGGCATAAATGGCCCAGAAGAGATTTTGCACAGTCCTACTTCTGTTAATTTCAGTGGCTATCAGAAGTAACTGTGCAGGATGGGGATGTCAATACCTCTGTGAGCTGTCCCAGTGTTACTCCACCCTCTTGGAGAAGTCTCTCTTTGAAATGCCTCCATCATCAATGGAGAGACACACAGCAATTCTTACTTTGAAGATCTGTGACGTAGAAGAAGTATTTTGAGATAGAAAAAGTCTTGTATGACTGTAGTATTTCCATGTCCCTCTGGAATGCCCCTAACTTAGGCATTTATTTTTTAGAACTTAGGAAAAATCTATTCTTTACTCTCCTGTGTTCCTTGGTGCCATGCTGCTCTCTGAAATGTCAATAATAGCTCACCACAAGCTCCCCAACAGACACATCATGAGAGCAAATGCAGGTTTTGTACAGGGGATGAGGTCCTGACTCACATCACTGCACTGCAACTCAGAGGTTTCTAATCTGAACTGAGACAACATAGCCCAGTACACTCTGAATCCAAGAAAATTGTTCTTGAATAATTCATTTTTTCATACGGAAAGTTTTTGAGATGTTTTTCATTTCCTAGTATGCCCTGACATTTCTTCTGATGTTTTGCTTTTTCATAAAGAAATTAATACTATGAGCATCAGAACAATTGAGTCCCTCAAATTTAAAAAAAAATTTGAATGGGATACAGTAGCAAGATATCACATGTACACATTCAGAGAGTCTATTTCTAATTGGGTTGACAACTTAAAAAGAAGAGGAAATAACAAACCCTTCATTGGGGCACATGTAGGTGTGGAGAGACAATAGAAACTAATTTAATTCATTGTCATCTATATTTGATATGGTTTGTAGTAAAACCAATCCAGAGTGTAAAATTAAACATTGATCCCTGGTCATTCAGCCCTCAGACATTCCTGCTCTGAATGAAAATCATGCTTCTGAGAAAACCTGTGCTGAAAACTTTATAATTTTTAGCATCCTTTTCAACCTCCGTGGGGAAGAAGAAAGAATCAATGTCCATAATGTAAGAATATTTTTTATAATTTGAAGAAGATTTTTAACGGAAAGTCTCAGGAAAAAAAAAAACAACAACAAAAAAAAACCACCAAACCTTGTGGGTTTTTTTCCCCTAGAGTGAAAAAGGGAGGGCAGAGGGAAGAGGGGCATCAGTTTGCTGTTCTATTTTTGTATGCAAAAAATATAAATATATATGAGTGTATACAATATTCTGTGTCTTACAGATTTTCATTGAGAAAGTTCATTCGTCCTTTAGCTTTGACAGGAAAATCAATTGAGTACCAGGCATGCACATTTTACTATTTCTTTGAAAAGCACTCACTTTTTTTACTAAATGTTTAAAACTGCAAAGCCTTTTCATTGTAAATGCTTTACAGAGGTTCACAAGAGTCCAGCACATAAATTATGGGTCCAGTTCACTTGCACAGAGCATGGTCAGCCTGAGCAGCATCGAGGTTGCTTTGAGCTCTTCAATCCCTCTGATCATTAACTTCTTGCTGGGGGGACCAGGATGGAACCTGCTCAAAGGAATTATGCTGACTTGCATTTACATAATGAAGCAGAATATTGATCTGTCTCCATCACTACTTATTTTTCATCTTCTGCAATAAATAAGGAGAGGATCACATCAAGCTACACCCACAGTCCAAATCCCTAGGAAGGAATGCTCAGGCTATAAACCAAGCAAATCAAGTCCCCACGTAACCAAGGAAAATGTGCCCATGGAATTATGGACCATTTCTACACATGGCCACACAGGGAGGCAAATTAAAATTTCATTTAAAATCTTAACTTGACATTTTTAAAGTTTTGGTCTCTTACTGAGTGTTGCTTGAACACAGTTGCATGTGCGTGAAATTGCTCACGTTTTATTTCCAGTCTTGAGTATTTAAGATTAAAGGGTGCATGAGCAGTGTCTGGAGACCAGGTTTGTATTGTCATCAGCTGATTTTCTCCAAGCCAAAAAAGTAGTGAATGTTAGTTATTCTCATTTTCCAGGTGCTCCATTAATTCTCTGCTGAAAAAAAAATGNAAGAGGAAGGGGGCATCATCCATTACCCAGGAGAACCAGTGTGCAGCTCTATTCAACAGAACTCAGGGATGGCTTAATTTAAGTGTGTCTGGGCTGAGCACACATTTCATGTCAAATGATGGAGTTGCTGAATTAATTTGCTTTTTTCTTCTCAGAAATTATTGAGGAAAAAAAAAAAGAAAAGAAAAGAAATCCCCTAGACACATTTTTTATTTGGTTTTGTCCAAAGATTATTGTGTTTGACAGAATAGCTGATGATATCCAAAATTTGCATGACATTGTTAAGAGAGGAGAGGTGAGTGGTTGCACTGGAGAGGACAAGGGTCTGCCCTTGGGTGACTTCAGTGAAGTCACCTCATTGCTCTGCACCTCAGTTTTCTCTGTTGTTGAAGGCCATGACTCGAGGCTGACCTGGGTATTGCACTTTTGGAAATACTGGTGGCAGTTCAGTCTCTTCTTCCCTCATCATTCAGCAAGCCAAGATTTCTCATATTACAAGAGAGAAGGTCTGAGAAGACTTCCAAAGAAGTTTCTCTCCCAGCATAAAATCTAAGTTTTCCCATAAGAAAATCTTAAACTCATGAGAAAACAGCATTTCAATGCTTTAAACCCTTTCTTTAGAACAATCAGAGAAAACTTCAAGACCTTGGGAGTGCACAACAGTCCTCATCACTTTTATTTATGGACATTAAAAATTCAGGTCATAAAGGGTGATGGTAGGAAGACTGCTATTATTTCTTTTATTCCTCAGAACAAACCAATCTGTGCCGAGAGGCATGCAGTGACACTGGGAAGATGTCATGTAATGGAAATACGTCATCAGAAGATGATGAATACGTGTAATTAACTGCAGGAGTACACACCCGAGATCATGTAAATCTACAGATGGAGGCATCAGAGTGCTCAGGTCCAAATATACCCATCTGCCTAGCCTCACCCTGTGCTATTTCCAACGTCATAAGGATGATGAATGAAAAATTCCTAATATGCTCAGAACATAAGTATAAAAAAGAGCTGTCTTTAGAGTATAATGTTATTTCTCATGGTTAAGAGCCTGCATCTGCAATTCTCATCTTTTCAGAAAATTGGCTTGGTGCTTAACTTTACCCACATGCTTAAGACCTACTGAAGAGTTCATAGCTAAATATTTTGTCAGATGGCACCCAAGAGAAGGCTGGTCTGTCTGGAGGGCAAGCAGAACTCCTCGATGCATTCCCTCTCTGAGAGAGAAATCTCTATTGTCTTCACATTGCAGTGAGTGTCTAAACCTAACAACGTGCCTCCCTCATCCGTGGCACATCTATCCAACTGACAAATGATAAAAATATAAACAGATGAACCCTCTGCCAAATGCAGCAATGAGAGAGACCTGCAGTGTTCAATCAGCCCCGCTGTGTCCATGGCCTGAGCAAAACTGTGCTTTGCAAGATCCTTGCCACCATTTTTCCAGTCTGGTTTTCTTTAGATCAGGCTAACTTTAGCCTTTCTAAGCTGATGTTTGCTAATCTGAAATCAATAGAACATCCTACAGAAGACTGATGGCAATTCTGCACCAGCGTCACCCTTGTAGTTTTTCTAAAGCGTGAGAAAAATGATCTGTCCACAACCCAAATATGGAGAAATGGAGACACATTTCAAGCCATGAACACAAGTCAGGACAAATCTACTGGGAGCTTTGGGTGTAAATCACAGTTTTGGTGCTGAGTTAGACAGAGGTAGGAGTTCTGCCAGGCTGCTTCAGAACTGTGCTTTTGATTCAGGACCACCTGAATAGGACAGGCTCTTCTCCAAAGAATTAATTGATTCACTCGTCCTTGCTTTAATTTGTCCAGGAAGCAAAAATGACGCCAAGTTTTACAAGGGGACACAACAATACACGTGGGGGTAAAGTCTCTGCTGTAAAAAGCTTATAATTAATTTGACACCAAATTAAGGGGGATGGAAAAGGAATGTACCCTTAGCACTTAAGGGACACATATCAGATGTTGCCAGTGATAATAATGTTTGTAGCATCCCTGTCACATCTACAGCAATAAGCAGTGATGCTCAAATCAGGGTTATGATTTCATTTTGTGATCAAGCAAACAGACAGAGATATGAAAAAATTCCTCTGTAATACAGAAATCTCTGCAGTAGTAACAAAAAACACAGAAAAAGAGAGCCCATGAACACTTCTGGTAACATAAATGTTTATTTTTACAGTTGAATAGCACCCATAACTACACACTGGAGCCTGCACTCAAAATTTGTCCAGGTTTAGATGCTTCTGTAGACATAACTCAATAAACCTCCCAAGCTTACCCTGAGGGTTAATTTGGGCAAATGTCCACTCCCCATGTGCAGCTCCATTCCTAATTGAGACGATAAAGACTTTATTAGTATGAGCATGGACGGACTGGTCTAAGCTTAGACAATAGAGGCCAGGGCACTGCCATCTTTTGAAGATGTATTCTGAGTGCAGTGGACAAGAGTCTTGGAGTGAGCTGCACTCTGAAACTCCTGGCCATGGGTCTGGCATTGCAGCAAAAAAGCACACACTTTGTTTTCTTCTGTCTCCTCTCCATCCTAGGGGTTAACATGAGAGAATTTTACAATTGTCAAGTAAATGACACTTTATCGAAGAAAGTATTTGGAGTATTAGAAGACCCAGGGCCTTATGGCTGCCTTCCAGTACCTAAAGGCGACCTACAAGAAAGATGGAGAGAGACTTTTCGCTTCAAACCGGAAGAGGGCAGGTTTAAATAACATATTAGAAGAAATTCTTTAACTGGGAGGTGGTGAGACACTGGCACAGGTTGCTTAGAGAAGTTGTGGATGCCCTACACCTGCAAATGTTCAAGGCCAGGCTGGATGGGACTTGGAGAAACCTGTTCTAGTGGAAGGTGTCCCTGCCCATGGCAGAGGGTTGGAAAGTGCTGACCTTAAAAGTCCCTTCCAACCCAAACCATTCTGTGACTGATTCTATAAGTTCAACAAGAGCAATCTTCTTCCTGTCTTCAAACTTTTCCTTCTGCTGCCCATTCTCTCTGCAAGTTTCACACAGTTGTGTCACAAACTGACAATCCAAGTTAATAAAGTATTCGAGCAAAGTGAAGGTGGGGAAGAAGACCTCTCCTCTGGCAGCAGCTGATGCTCTATCAGTTCCCCACGTATTTTCCTCTTCTATGGCCTTTTCATAACGTAATGTCTGCCACTGACTCAACAGACCTGACACAAACCTTCCTGTGCATCCCTCACTGAGATTGTTTAAGCCTCTGCCATGTTGCTGTCTGTGAATTCAGCTGGACTTAACTCAGGAGGTGCCTGCTCCAGTTTGTTGTGCTGCAATATCATCATTAACTAGGGGAAAAAGTGCAGCCCAAACAACTCTCAATTTTAATGAACAGTGAGTTGCAATGATATTTTGCACAATCTAGAAAGACGAGCATAGGGCTGGTGAACCAGGAGTGACTTCATTAGCCATGAAGAAACTCAGGTAAGAGTTAGGAGCCTGATTTTTGCCTCACAATGACTTTTTCTAATCCATGATTTCAGTGGTAGCAGGTTCACATCCCAGTTACCTCACTAAGGCAGTGCTTCGAAAAGAGAAAGTAAATTTTTGCTCATGGTAATTAAGTTTTCTGATAATCATTAGGCTTTCTGATTATAATTAAGTTTTCTGATTATAATTAAGTTTCATGCATATATTTGTATATGGAAATAAATATTTGCATAAACAAAGAAGGTGAAGTTGGTCTACACCTTATTGGTACCTAGTTGTTATTCATTATAGGAGTCAGAAGAAATATTGCATTGCTGTATTTACTTTGAAAACACCAGCCCATCGTTTCTCTTTCTTTGCATGCCCTGGTATCATTTACATGATAAAGTCACTCTTTAATAAATTTTCGATAAGCATCCACTATTACCTTCTGCTAAGCTTCCTCCTCAGTAATGCAGATTTATGTATCCAGGGTGAATAAGAATGCTTTAAAATGGAGGTGTGCCCTCCAAAAGAGATATATTGTACTTTTACCCTGTAATTCAGGGATCAATACATTATTTACTAGTTTACTGCTGAAGATTTGTGGTATTCATTTATTTTTTATCAGGACTAGACAAATTTACAGTATCCCCCAGGTGTTAATTTTGCCCTAGTCATAAAGAGAAAAAAGTGCCAACAAATAGAGTTTTTGCATGAGAATCTTTTTATTTCCTTTTACACAATGAAAATTTTGTTGTAGTCTTTAAATATTGCCTTGGTGGAGCTCACACAGATTGTGAGGATACGATTCTTCACCAGCTTTCCACCATTGTGCCTAATCCACTGATGTGCCTGATCACACTGGGAGTGGCACATAACGAGAGAGAACCATTTTCTGATGTTCTTTCCTCAAAAATAGGCATAGGAGGTCCCTGAGCTTAAAGCAATGAGAATTCAGAGAATATGCTCAAAAAGCTCCTTTGTATGTTTTCCCTGTTGTTGTCCTGGGGTGAAGGCCTGGCCCAGGGTAGGAATGGCCAGATCCCAGAGGGATTTGCCTTCCCACTGGCAGGGCTAAGCAAAAAGGGGGCAAACATGTCCCTCCTCTGCAGCTGCTCACATTAAAGTGTTTCTTAGATGAAAAGGGGCAAGACAAAACTATCGCTGCTGGGGCTGGGATGCTCGCACAAGAGCAAGCTGGAAAGATCAGCAAGGGTGAGTTGCTTTGCTATTCTCTGCTTCCCTGAGATCCCTGGGAGCCAGCAAAGTTGGGCTATGATTTACAGCTTTCCTGGAGAAATGACTGTTAGGTTCACAGGGTTGGTATTTTGGGAGATCCGGTGAGCCTGGCTGCCTGCCTGCTGTTTATCAGAGCTGTCAGAAGGATGTGGCTTTTGGAGAAAGGTGAAACTTGCTCCTGTGACACGGACACATTGCAGGCAACAGATGAGGCAGCTGCACTGAGAGATTAAAAGAAAAGCAGATCCTTTCATCTCTGATGCTCTGCTCCAGTTTGAAAACACAGAGAGAGTGGGCGTATTTTTATTTTTCTATTCTTCCTTTGAGGTGTCTCCTTTCTTTTCTCTTTTTTTCTGCTTCACTTTCATTGAAAATGCAATGCAAATAGGTCTGCAAATATGACAGAATTGTTTCATAATCATCACAAAATCCAGGTGCTCAAGCTGTTAGAAAATGGTGCAGCAAGATATGTCTGTGCCCTTTTGATTATGTTTACCAAACCTCAGAAATTACCCAGCTGAGGGATAAAGTCAAGGCATAAGGTTTGAATGCACATCCTCCAAATACTGAGCTTAGGACTTTTTGCACTGCTTTCAGTGAAAATCAAAATTCTTCTGTTTAACTGACAATCACAGTGAGATAACACAGCAAAATTGGCTTTATTTTAGCAATTTCAAGAAATAAAACACCCAGAAATGCACCAGTGTATTATTTTCCTTTCCTATTCGATCAAAGTAATTTAAGCAGCACCTTCTTTTTTTTCCTTTTTTTCCTTTTTTTTTTTTTATTTTTTTGGCATTTAGCAAGCTGCTGACACACCTGCTGCAATTAGACCATTGCTAAAATTTGAGAACTCAGAGAAAAAAGTTTCTTGCCATCCAGCATGTCTAAATGAAGCTTTCACGCCAAGTCAAGGGGCTATTTTTTGTGTTGTCTTCTCCTGTAGGACCAGTGGAAAAGATAAACCTGTGCACAAATGGCACGTGAGAAAAGAAAAAAATCTTTAAAATCTGTGCACACAAATCTTCAGAACATTAATTTATAAAGGTGGTCTGAGACCAGAAGCAGTCACAGTGACTCAGCTAATGAGTGCCCATAAATTCAAATTCCATAGTTCTTATTTCCACCCTTTTTCTGCCGTTCAGGTATTCGTAAGCCCTAACCAAATGGAGTCTGGCACAGGCACCTGCATGAAATCTGCAGCACACTGGGCCAAAGTCAAGGCCCTCTGAAAAATGCTTAGCCCTCTAAATGGGTAAACGGAAGTCCAGTGTGCATTTAACACAAGGGACAAGAAGGATTTGGGAGTGGTCCTGCTTGGAATGCCAACACCAGTGGAAGGATGACACTACCCAGGATGGCAGGCCGTAACAGGGTGGTTGCAGAGCGTGACCAGAGGTGCCAGCTCTGGAACCTAAGCTGTGGGGACAAGGCAGCCTGCATTAGCATTCTGGGGACCTGGTTCTGACCTGCACTCAGCTGCTGGATTGTTCTTACAAAGGGACTTCCCTCTCTGGATTTTCATCTTGTGATTCATCTGGAGCCCTGTAACTCAGGTGAGGACCTTTCCCTTATCAGAGCACAGGGGGCGTCGGCATCTTCAGCATTTCCAAGTTCTCTGCTGGTTTTCTCCCACATAGTACAAATTCACCCACACTTTTATCTGCTGCTGTCAGTATAGACAATATCCCCATAAAGACAAATAAACTCCCTTAAATTGTGTTCTTCAAACCCCATTGCAGCAAACATTGTTCTAGAATGAAAGTGGTTAGGAAAAGAAAAAAACGCAAATTTTTGTGGCCGACTCCAGTCAGTGTGGACGCTCCCCTTGTCCCAGTCTCACAAAACAGAGGCAAAGACCATTGCAGAGACCTCTGTGCCTGTGTTTTCTGCAATGAGGTGGCTGGATAACACAGCATGTATCCATGCCCTGTTTTGCTCTGTCTGGGCTGTGAGCCTGGTGGTGGGTGGGCGCAGAGCTCACACTGTGACCAGGAAAAGCCAGAAGCAGGACAGCTGCTGGTGGCCAAAGCTGTAGCTCATCCATCTTTCCTCAAGCACAATATGTGCACAAGCTCCTGCCCTCTGAAGAGTTCTCTGGTTTGGCTTGGATCCACCCCTGGTGTCAAGGCTGAGTGTCCCGTGAATGACAGGAGAGGGTGTACTTGGAAAGATGCACTTCGCTGGCAGTGACAGATGGTCCTCAAAACACAGTACCTGTCCCAGCCAACACTTTTCACTTTTTCTTTACCTTCATGGGCTGTCTTCACCTGGGGGAATGTTGCTGACATTGAGGACAGTTTGTTTGCATTGCTGTCTCCTGATCTATAGCAGAAAGTGTTTGTTCACTTCCAGGCTCACCAGGCACAGCTCAGAGCTGGGAGCAGCCTTCAGTGGATAAACAAACCTCTGCAAGTGCAAACGGAGGGCAGGCAGAAGCCATTGTATTTACACACTTAAATACACCACTTAACAAATTCCCACTAGACCGTGGTGTGGAAGGGTGATTATGGGCAGAGCTGGGGAATGAGGTCCCTCAGACTCCAATGGAGATTCAGAAAAGGGCTTACAATTAATCTTTGGCCACTGACTTACTGCCAACCTGCTTGAAACTGGGTGATTACGTCTGTTTATGTAGAGTTTAGGGGTTTTATTAATCTTCAGTATGAATGCTCATCGAATCAAATACCAGCTTCTAAAAAATGAATAATTTTAAAAAAAAGTCTGAAAAAAGATACTGTTTTCAAAGCACAAGTCTGAGAATTGGAAGGAATCTGCACTTGTCCTTTCCTTCAACAAGTGCGTCAGGTGCTGAAGGGTGCAGGGACGTTTGGAAACGTGACCATAGTGCCCACTAATCTCTTGGAAGTCATCAGGCAAAAAGAATGAAGCATCTGTTTCCAAAAAGCAGTAAAGCACAAGGTGCTTGGTAGTTGGGCAGCAGAGGGAACTTTAACATGATTCTTTACATGCATTCCATGAAGAGCAGCACACCATGACTATCAGCAACTACTGGTACAAATCTAGCAATTTTTAAATAAGAAGCAGTGATTTCCTTTTGGAGGGAAATTGAGAGCCCATTTCAAACCCAAATCTTTATTTCTAAACGGTCGTTGAAATACAGCTGAAAAAGCAAAACTCACTTTGCCTGAAGTTAGCAGCAAAGGCTCCTACAGTGGATCTTATGACAGGCAGGGATTTGATGCCATCTGAAATACACAGCACACTTCACAGGGAACACTGTGAATGATTCTTACATAAATAAGGCCAGTCTGATTCAAAGCTTGACAGATTAGATAACAAACTTGCATGGAGTAAACCTCAAGTAATAATTCTTTTCCTGCTCTGCTATACAAAACAATGCAGAAACAGAATATTTCAGCTCACAGTAGGACAGGCTGAGCAGGTTTTTTGCTTTTTAGCTCCAGACTTTTGAACAAGAGAAAGTGATTTATTGTCTGAAGCAACCAATTGATCCCCTTTCTCTATCCAAATGTATTATGTGCCTGTCACTAAAGGGTGTTTCCCATCCACAGCGAGTGGAGACTCTGTCAATATACATACACTCTTCTCAGTAGGTATATATTTTTTAACCACTGTTCAAGAAAGTAAAAGGAAATCCTGAGCTCCCAGGGACAGTGGAAAATCCAAAGGCTCACTGAATTCTTTCAATTCAGTGTGTATCTCTAAGGAGTCTGCAGAACACCCACGTTTTGAAGCTCATGGTGCAAACACCATGGGTCTTCTGATATCCACGTATCCAGATTAAACTTAAAGGGGAATGTATCATCTTCAAAAATACATCATGAAAGTACTTCTTCCTGTCATAGACACTGGATCTCAGTTTGTGGAGCATTTTAGCCAGGAACTGCTGCTCCTTAGCAAATTGTTTTTTTCAACAGATAAAGGACATTATAATTTATTAGATTCCTGTGAGGGAATGGCAAGGGAGCATTTTGCAGTGATTCAGCTGTGAAAAATTAACTCTGATTATATTGCTGTTTTAGTGACAATCCCAGGATTGTCAAAACCACTTTTGATTCCTCTGACACGAGGTGACACCAGCTACTCATTATGTAAGACTCGCATCTAAACCCTGAGCCTGAAATTGAATGAGGACTTATAAATAATGTATCAATAAGGTAAATTATGCAAGAAATCATTCCAGAAAGTGTCTGAACTCATCAACAAATTAGATAACAAGGAGGTCTTTTTTCTACTAACTTAAATAAGCAAATTGAAATGGGATTTCTTCAAGAGCCTCCTCAGCACTTTCTTGGGAGCTACATGGGGTTTCTGAGTAATTTCTTTAAAGCCAGGACTTGCAAAGACTGTCACCACTGACCCACCCAGCAAATCCCCATTTTGTTTTCTCTCCTGCAATGCACTTTAGTTCTTTTTTTTACCTTGTTGGTCGCCGGACCAGCTGACATTGAAGGGGAATCAGTGTTGGTTCCCTTCTCCCCTTCTGCCTGAGGGGATTGCACAGGAGAGGTGGGAGCATCTCCAGAGCACCGCAGTGTGACCAGGGCTGGAGGTTCGAGCATCAGCCTGTGTGCTCTCTGAGGTGGTGACAGTGAGAAGGCTGCAGGGCTCAGGGGGCTCTTCAGTGACCTTGCTTCTGGCTTCGAGTGTCATTACTTGACCATCACACAGGATCTCATCTGTAAGAGACTTTTTAGAGAGATTTAAGCATCTTGTAGGTTCATAACCTTATCTCCATTTCACATTTAGAGAGAATAATCATTCCCACTGCTCTTTATTGGGGGAGAAATTCAGTGCCCATCTCTGCAAACCGTTCTGCACAGTGAGCTTGGACTCCTTTTCAAAGCAGACAGCTTAAAACACTCAGTAAAGATTATTTCCAGGTCTCAATTAATATATTTAGTTTAAACACTCAAATTACTTCTGTTAAACAAATACAGCTACTGTTGTTACAATCCCAAAGGGAGGTTGGAAGTTCAGGTGTTTCTCCTTACTCTACTGACAGAAATACTCCAGCTGACTGTTAACACTGAAAGACATCTCTCCTAAATTAGCAGTAGGTACCCAAATCCCTCTGCAGCTCGGGGGAGTAACACTCCACATGCTGTGGATCCCAGGGATGTGAGTGAAGGATGCTGTGCAGTGCCAGGAAGGAGCAGTGCCTCCACTTCTGACTGCTCTTCCCATGGGAATTGAAGTTCCACATCTTCCCAGCCTTCTCAAGGCCACTCTGCTTGGTAGGCACTAAGGGAAAAGAGTGAATTTATTTGATTAGAATACAAACTAAAAATCTTTTTTAAAAAAATATTTAAGGTAAGACGAGCAAATTCACCTAGTTACTTGTAAACAAATGGTTCTCTATGCCATCCCAGACATCTATTTTAGGATAAGAAAAAATCACCCTCTGGAAATACATATTTCTCTCTGCCAACTCTGCAGATAATCCAAGGTGAGTAGCTCAGATTTGGACAGTGAAATTTTAGATGAAGAAAACAGCTGAGATGAACCCAGTTCAAGGGGACAGAAAATTGTTCCTGTGGTAAGCAACTGACTAATGACGATGACAAAAATCCAATTTTGGTCCAACATCTGATTTCAATGGTCTGTAGCTGGTAGGCTTTTCCTAAATATTCAAGCAGAAAGGTGTTGTCAGAGGTTTTGCATTATAAATGCGTGGCTGAGCTGTGCTGGTCACATATAACCATATTTCTTTCAGCTCTCAGCTGCACGCACTGACATTTTTGAAGATACTGGAATAATGGATGGCAACAGGGGAAACATTTGTGCTAAATGGCCTGTAGCAATTGTGGCACTGAATTGAGCTAATAATCATCACACTGTGCTGCAATGTCTTGGAAGAACATCTTCCCAGCTTATCTAATACTATAAAAATGAGATTCTTGGGCTTCATGAAGGCAGATTTCTCCTCATCTGTGAATTTTATTTGGGTGGGATTGATGTGCAGATTCACTGTTTCCATCTCATCTCTGTCAGCTTGCTGCTGGTCTAGGGAGCAGTGGAGCACAACCAAAGTCCATCCACAGCCTTCTAGACAAGCATCTGCACTGTTACAGAGGTAATGTCAAGCCAAATGTAGATTCCAAATCTCTTCTCAAACTTAGTTCATGTACTATAACTCTGAAGACCTTGATACAGTCACACCTGATCCATGACAGCAGAAACAAGTAGAAAAACAGACATGATACACAAAGATTTTTTTTTTCATCCCTATTATAAATTTCATTTAATTTAGCTGGAAATCCATAGTGTTTCACAAGACTGAGCGTGGTCTTAGTTTCTCAGTTCCCCTTAGACCTCAGCAGAGGCAGCTCAATAAGTTAGTCCAGAATTATTCTTTGTAAAATTCCTCCACTGGGATTTTCCAGATTTTCTCCATAGCAGCTGTTTGAAAAGTGGTGTATTCATTGACCAAACTGCAATTTGCTTGTTCAGAAAAATACTGCACTTATTTGTAAAAATGCACTGGTTTTTTTTTTTTTTACTGAGAGAGGGTTGCCCTTCTAAATAAATTCATGGTCTGATAGGGATTTCTTTTGTGTGAGAAAATTTGGGACCAAGATATTTAAATAGCTTCCAGTGTAGGAACTCCACAGTTCTGAATATCAGTTTGTTTTGCAATGGAAAAACTGCCAGACTGACAATAGAGCGCTTTTTAATAACAGCTCTTTCTCCAGAAAATTTAAATGGAAATGGTAATTGTTTTCCAAATTAAAAAGCCTCATTTAGCCTTAGTCTGAGAAGAAGAAGTGAAGACCCAGCCTTTAGCTCAGCTTCCTTTCTTCACTGTGTGCAGAGACCAGATGCAGAGATCTGAGACAATTCTAATGGCTTAAGAGCAGAGCAAATCCACAGGCAAATTGTTCCTCCATATTTTCACCTCAGTGTATAAATATGATAGCATTTAGTTTTCTCACTAGCCTCCTTTTCTCATCATTCCCTCTTTTCTCTGCTACAAGAAAAACAGATATTTTTGCTCCTGGAAGAAAACAAATTAAGTTATTGCAGCCGTATTTTCAAATCCTAAGTCCAGCACAATCAGCTCCAGTGGGAGTTTGTTGTCTACCATAAGTATTATTACCATAATTACCATTATTACCATGTTGTCTACCATAAGTATTGATTAATCCAGGTGTGACCAGCTGAAATAAAAGCATTTTGTAATTGTTTCTCTGATTCAGTTGTTGATGTCACTAAAACCAACTCTTCATACATACCTGCATTTTTAAATAAAACTTGCATGACTGTGAGAAATTACCAAATGAAAGATATTTGCCAGGAAAAAAAAAAAACAGTCTTAAAACAGGTTAACTGACAAAAAAAACAGCCTTAAAACAGTTTAACTGACAAAAAAAAAAAAAATCCCACAACATTTCTTTATGTATTGCAAGCAAAAAATGGCCCTTCCAGGGTTTCAGTTATTTCCTGAGCTTGATATCTGGGCAGTGGGAATGGAAGCATTTGTTCCAGCTGAACAACAGGAAACAAGCTGAATTTATCAGCAAAGGAGAAGCATGAATTTAGCTCCACATTAAATTTGCTTTCCTTGATGTCAAGGAGCTACATGGTTTACTGCCAGACTGTGCCAGTTGGCCTCCAGGCCAGAGAGTGGGTCCTCACTTATTAATAGCAGAAAAATGTGGTTCTATTTTCTGAGAACTGGTTTGGTTTTTTGTTGGTTTTTTTTTCCCCTCCATATCAGGCACCTCTGTGTGATTTCTCCTCATGTTTCCACCATGGGCAAGGATCACACCAGGCTTCAGCTGCCTCCTCCCAGCACCACTGACTGGCTCTGTAACTCCTCTTGTGCCCAGGAACAAGACTTCAGGTTGCTTTAGCTTTCTTTTTTTTATGATGAAACAGCACAGAGGTGGGTGTAAAGGGCAAAGGATCTGTCTCCAAACCTCTGCTCTCTATCAGGTTGTGCTCCCTTAAGAAATTAAAGTAAAAAGATACTAAAGAAGAAGAAAGAGAGCGAACATAGCACCACTACAATCCCGAAACAAACAATGGCCCTTTTCACAAGGACTTACAGACATAGTTCTGCTGCTAAATAAAGCAGGAGACAAAACAGCTGACCTTGCCCCCTAGCACACTTCATAGGTCTGTGCTCCCTGAGGTGGCTTGAAGATATATTTATTGTTATTTGCTGCTATTCCAGCTCAAAGTCTATGAGGGGCATTGCATCCCATAGGGCTGTTGTTTTGGTAGCATGAAAATCAGGGCAGGTGTTTTGAGTTGTGGCACTGGCTTGAGGATATGTATGGGAAATTCAAGGAGACAAACATCCAGGGACAGCTTTGGAGGATGGTACAGAAAGGCAGGACCCTAATCCAGTTTGACATTGAATATACAGCCCAAAACACTTTTTTTTCCCCTGATATAGGATTTCCCCTCTGCCTTTCCTAGGCTTTGTCTGGTCAGTGGCACCTTGAGATGCGGTAAAACTGTCCTAGGCCTATACTAGCAGTTATGTAGCATGAAAAATCAGTGGAACGTGGCCCTTACAGGGTAAAGTAACTACACAGGAGGAATGTTCCATAGTTATGGAGTTACAGATGCACCTGGTAAATTCCCCATCTGGTCCAGTCATCTTGTTCGGTACCTTTTTTTTTTCTTTTCTTCTAGTAACTGAGAAATCAAATTGTCAATAAGCTGAATTTCCTGTATTTTAGGTGCTATACATCAATCCATCGAAAATTACAAGCTGAGGATGTAGAGAGGAGGCAGACACCACAGCAAGGCATTTGTCAAATGATGCACCTGCTTCCTGGCACGTTGTCAAACCCAGAGGGTGCAAGAGTAAACAAATCTGAACAATGACTTCCTTCCCCCACACTACGTGTGTGCTAGTGCTGAGAAAGATCATAAGTGCTTCACTAGCAGGAGAAAAGTCTGTTAGGAAAAGGTAGACATGGGACAATTGAGGCCACAAAGGGTTTGGACTAGGGTTTTGTGGCTGTGAGTGGTCACATCCTCCCTTCCCAAAGGCTGCCCCTAACCTGAGGGTGCAGAAAACTAAGAAACATATGAATATTTCAACAGTGGGTGTCAAGAGGATGGTTCCAGACTCTTTTCAGTTATGCCCAGCAATATGATGAGGAGGCTATAACCTGGAACACAAGAAGTTCCACCTCAACATGAGAAGGAACTTCTTTACATTGAGGGTGGCAGAGCACTGGAACAGCTGCTCAGGGAGGACCTGGAATCTCCACCTCTGGAGACATTCCAAACCCCCCGGGCATGTTCCTGTGTCACCTGCTCCAGGTGACCCTGCCTTGGCAGGGGGGTTCGACTGGATGGTCTCAGAGGTCCCTTCCAACCCAGCACTTCTGTGATTCTGTGATCATGATGCACACTTTCTTCCAGGCCTAGTTTTATGCCTAAAGGAGTCACAATCCACAGACTCACCTCAGCCACTTCTCAGCGTCTGGAGCAGATGTTTGCTGTCCCCAGTGACCTGCAGGCTACACTTGCCATGGGAAAGAATCCAAATCTGTTACCAGTGGAAATTGTTTAAGCAGGGGGACCTCTGTGTACTTCACTCACCCAGATGTTGGAAGGGCATTGTTCAAATCCATCGTAGACACTGCCTCTTAAAACGCTTGAGGCATTGACCACCTCTCCAAGCATGCTATTCCAGTGTTTAACCACCCTCTTGGTGAAGAAATGCTTCCCAATGTCCGGTGTAAACTTCCCCTGGCACAGCTTTGAACCATTCCTGCACATTCTATCACATCCTGTCCCTGCATTCCTGGGAGAAACAATGAAGGAGGTGACTCATATTGGAGCCACTGGGGCACAAGTGCTATTGGAGTTGATGGAAGGTTTTTCACAGGGCGTGTCCAGGGAAAGCCAGTGCCTTCTGATGCTCGGGAAGGCACAGACGTGCAAACAACCATTTCACTAAAATGTAGTTCTGGTTCAAGGCCTAAAATCAATGAAGGGATTTTCGCAGAGTTCTCTGCAGGGCTTTTAGCACATGCTGTGCTTGAGATAATTGCACCATTTTGAAAGACTGTACATAACAGGAAAGTGTATTTCTTTTGAAACTCTTCAAACTCAGCAGAAACTGTGTGAATAGATGGAACTGAAACAAAGAGTTATCTTTCATTCATGAAACCATCAATACAGCTGACACTTCATAACAGCCTGTGAGAGTCTGTGAAAATGGCTCTACATGTGCAAAAGTGACTAAGTACTCACCATCCAGCTGGCTCCTGCACAAGAGTATAGCAACCTGTAAGCGCTACCTTTCAACATCTCCAAGAAATGGACAAATATCTATTTTATAGGCCTTGAGGGAAAATAAAAGGCAGGGATATGACAGGTACTCACACCTTTCATTACCAAGGCAGTCACATTAACTACAAGGTCATTTTCCCTTTTTTTTTTATTTTGCATCTTTTATGTGTACAAGAATGTTTGTCTTGCCATAAAAGGCTGACCAGAAATATGAGAACACATTTCATTCACAAAAAATAAAATCCTACTTTTCTTTCTTCATCTAGTCCCTCAAAAAAAACCAAAAAAACAAAAAACAAAAAACAACAACAAAAAAAAAAAACGCCACAAAACAACAAACCAGAACATGCAGAAAGCAAGAGTCTTGAGGCCAGGATAGTCACCTGAGAGCTAGACAATCCCGATACAAATCCTCACTGGGAGATTTTGGGAGATTTTAGAGGGTAGATTTGAACCAGCTTGTATATGGCCAGTGCTCAGCCACTGACAAGGTACAGTTATCAATCACTAAGCAAATAAATATCTCACTGTCTTGAAGTGGGGCAGCTACAACCAGACAAATTACTTGCTTAAGCAATTATCTGCCCCTGTTCAACTGCGTGCTACAAATCAGGTAGAATCCATACCTTCATCACCTCCTAACCAGGGAGATGTTTCCTCATCTGCTGAAGCATGGCTGATCCCATCTCCCAAACCAGACAGGGCAGAGGATCGCACTGTGTAGTGCCACGTGAGTGGGCTCCATCCACAGCTGTCCCACCTATGTCCTGGAGAGCCCGGAGAGCAGTCCAGAATGGCAGACACTTCTTCTGTGGGAACTGGGACTTGTGAATGTGTCAGTCTGCTCTGCAGCAGCTGCTCCTGAGGACGATGCACATGGAGCAGATGGAAGCAAGGGCAGCTTGGGGCAAAGCTGGAGCAAAGCAGCCACTTCAGTCAATCGCTCCCTGGTCAGGCTTCCTCTCGCTCTACACGTGGGTTACACCAGTGGCTGGTTTGCCACTCAGCCCTGCCTGTTAGCTTCTATTTTTTTCTTGAGATACCACTTGCTGTGTAATTTGACCACTCAAAAAAAATTTAAAACACTTAAACAAACAAATAAATAGCTTGGCTCTCCACTGTCTTGCACCCTCAGGCTGGTTCTGACAGCTACACAAAGCAGATATGAAGTGGCTGTACTTGGGAGACAGAGGATGTGGAGGATCACAGCCATATCCTGCAATGGAGGTTGGCATACTTCCACTGAAATCAATATGTGTCTCCAATGACCAAGTCAGTGACAGCTTCTATAAGCTGAGGGTCTGCTGGCAGCTTTCTGTGCAAATTCATTACCATGTGCCATCCATTCTTCTAGACCTTTCTGGAAACGGGCCAGAGGGCTTTGGGGGTCTTTGGTGATCTTGCTCCCCCATACAGCCCATTCACACTTCTCAAGCTCATTCCTGCTCTTACCCTATGCTGTGTTGCTCTTATCTCCAGGAGCCAGAAGGAGTACATTTGTCCCAGAAAAAAATGTTGCCTTATCTCTGTACGGCCCCTTCTCCAGCCACATCCTCAGTTCTTTCTCACGGTGTGTTATTACCAACAATCCTTGGCTGGCTCCACAGCTATCCCTCTGTCCATGTTTGAGACTTACACATTATCCCCCTTTTCTACAAGGCTTCTACAGGAGTACCTGACACACTGAATCTACCCAAACATTCACCACCCCTTGAGCTGATGGTGGTAATTTTGGCAGAAGTTTAAGCTCTCACCAGAGCCTGAAACAGCAAGGTCTCCACCGAGCTTTGGTGTGACTTGCACTGCCTACATGCACAGCAGGCAGGCCAGGATCCTTCTGGGTTGCTAAATTCTTCATGAAACCCTAGGGAAAAGACAAATTGCTCCATATCTCCATCTCCACCACCAGTGGTTACCCCAGAGGGGTAACAACCTCCAGCGCTGGGGAGTGGGGAGCTGCCCACAGTCACGTAGAGTTTCTAAACAACTTCTCAAGTTCATTTTCTTCCCTTGGAATTGGACTTCCTGATGGTTCAAGCCAGGAGTGGTTCTCTGTGACTTCAGGAGCTCACTGAATCCTAATAATGAAGGGAAAAGAAATGGAATATCTTTATCAGGAACTAAAATACTCTGTGGAAGGAAAAGATATCTGATATGTAGAGAGCTTTCCAATATCACTGATGAAAGGCTAATCGAATCCAGTAGATATATCTCAGCCCTGGGGAATTTCAAAATGCAAACACAAGTGTATTCTTATAGTTGAGGGAGTCAGGAGTGGTTAACAGGGAAATGTGGTGAGCTTTCTCCTTGTTAGAGTCCTTACATTGGGTTCAATTCTGGAATCTCAGCTTACAGCAACCACAGCATATCTTGAATTTATAGTCACTTACTCTTGTTCATCCTCCAGACTTGCATGTCTTACTTAACAGCTATGCTCTATTTCACCCATAACCTATTGGATTCAGCACAGGAATTCCTGGATGAAATTCTACGGCCTGTGTTGTCAGGCTGGATGAACATAATGAACTTTTCTGACATTAAATTATTTGTGGGGCAATTAGTGTAAATCTGAATAGGTTTACTAAAGTCACTGGAATTCTATGGATTTACACCAGCTGAGACCATGCCCCATTTTTAATTTCTTCAGTGGTTTGAACCAGCATGACGAAAGTGGTATAAGCAGAGAGTGAGCTGGCCCATTTGTATCCTGGGAGGCAACTAAGGAGCAAGCCTTTCTGATCCAGATGGTAATTCAGCCCATTATAGATGCAGAGGTTTTTTCCTCTCTCACTTTGATTCAGAATTTGTCAGTCCTTGTGGGGAGGACGAGGCTGGGAGGCAGGTGCGTAGAGAACCACATTAAATTATGCACAGCAGAAAATCTGCAAAATGTACTTCAAAAGCTGGAAACTCACCGTGTGTGACTGACAATTGCAGGGAGACAGAATTCTAATTTCCAGATTAACTGTTTCATCAATTAAAGCTGCATTTGAAATCCTTTCTCATTTGTCTGCCAATCTGTGACTGCTGCTAATACAAAGCCATCACCATAATAGAAACCAAAGTGCATATTTGATGCCATATACATATGGCAACCTACATTTTTTCCAAGCACAGTAGTTCCAGCTAATTAGTTTTGTAATGTATTTGCATTAGTTTGTAGAATTCCATGGTTCCTGTTAAATAGAGACAGGTAATCGAATGAGAAATTTAAGCAAGTCCTGCTGCATGCTGAGCATTTACAAAATTGAAAGTGCAAGACTTATAGTTAAGATAATGTGGTAGCTGCTTACACAAGAACAAAACACCTCCAACTGATCCACTCAATTCTTAACACCTTTTGCAAATGTAGTTCAGCCCCCAAACCCTTCATGAGTGCAACTCTCTCCTAGGGGTGCCTTCCAGCTCCCTAAGATCCATCCCTTGTTGTTGCAGTGCTAAGCTCTGGTATATTTTGTTTAAATCCAAGCTAAAATTTCAGGGACTCCAATGAGAATCTGTGAGCTGAGGAAGTCCAGTGGCATCTCCTTTGCTAAAAGGAGATGATGTATGGCTGTGTTATTACCACAAACCAGGTCTGCAAGAGAAGTGGAACTGAAAGCCAACAGCACAAACATTCACCCTTGAAAAACACGTCCAGCCCTGCCTTGCTCTCTGCGTCCAAACTCAATTACTTTAATATTTCTGCATGCATTTATAGTCATGCACTGAATTTGTACCCAGAATTGCACCCATCCCTCAGAATCGAGCACTTCTGCACCTCACCCTGGCTACAGCCAGTTGTCTGAGTGATGGAGCCAGGCCTCACCTTGCTCCAGGTACATCTGCAGTATTTCCTTCCCGATACAGTGAAAGCAGCCCAGGTAGTCAGGGTTAGGAGAGACTTCCAATATTCATGTGCAATCAGTTCATGGCCTGTTCGTGCCTCCCAGCAGGCACAGAGGTGTAAATGCCAGCCTGTGAAGTCTCCCGGACACCCACCAAGCCGGGCACCATCCAGCAGAAAGCGCAGCTCTGACAGTAAATCCTGTGAGGCCTCGCGCATGCCGACAGTCCAGGCAAGGCTGTAAGCCAGGCTTTGGAGCCACACCAGGGCTGATCCCCATCACTTCCCAGCCTCCTAGCCGGAGGAGATGAGAAGCATCTCCCAGGGGACAGGGTTCCACCATCGATCTGCAGATCAAGCCCGAGATGGTGGGAGCAGAGAGGGCGAGCTGCAGCCAGCTTCTACTGGGATCTAAGCATCGTCCTGGACACTGAGCCTCCTCTCACTCATCTCTTGGTGACCAAGGCTGAATTGGCTCCATGTGAAGTGCTCCTTCTGCTACTTCATTAGGGCAGTTTTAGTCCCATTTTAAGAAATAATTGCTTCATTCTAAAGTCATCTTTTCTATCTGCATTTGTATATGTCCCCCTTTAAGATCATTATGTTTAACTTTTTGATTTTGAATAGCTTCTTTTGAACCTTCCGTATTCCCTCAACTCCCAAAGCAGAGACTCCATGTCTTTTAAATTAACATTACATATTCTACCATTTTAAAAGATACATGCTCCTTGGCTGAGAGCTAGCAGTACTGAAACTCCTTTTTTTTAAGTTAATAAAAAGCATACTGTCTGGAATACTTATTTCAGAGCTATATATCTAAGAAATTGTTTGCAGCTCCAACCCAGTGAAGTTTGTTAACATTTGGCAGGGGTGGGGGAAGAGTGGAGTTGAATTATTGTCAGGACATCTGTGAGAACTGAGTCCAAAAAAGCACCAGACACCCTCATAAATCTAACCATTTTATATGGTTCATTTGGGAATTGTTATTGTCGTTATTGTGGTGGGCAGAATACTGGGTACATGGTCTTCTTAAATTCTAGAACAGAGTCAAATGAGTTGCTTCCTCATAAGTAAGTAAATCACATACCACACTATTTGAGTTACTTGAAAACCCACAGGCTCCTGCTGAGATGAAGCCCTTGTTGTATAGACAAGTAGCAAGAGACAAAACCCATTCTTAAGAATTTATGGTCTGCATGCACAAAATGTTAAAGGCTATCAACAGTGAAACTATTCCCACTTTTCATATAGAAAACTATGGCAGAGGCAGCTGAGGGGCTCTGATTTAAATTCCCTCTTTCTGAAGTTCATCCCTGTCTTTAACATGCAATTCTATTTGACCTCATCAGGAGTCACCCAGGGTGCTCTTAGGAGGGCTTGGGGATCATCCTGTTGTGCCTGTTATGGAAATGCAGCTGCTGCAGCTCTCCATGCCCCAGCTGAGCTGGGAGTCCTGGTAAACAGCAGCTGCAGGTGGGACTTGTCAGGATTCACTCACTGCAGTCCAGAAAGTGTATTGAGAGCATCTCTGGATAGAAGCAAACACTGCCCTTTGGAAGTCACATTTCTTTGCTCATTCACCCAGCCTGGCTTATTTGCCCATTCTCTTTTTCAGTAACTCACCACCTGCTTCAGAGAAAGTCCAAGGGAGCCTCAGCTCACCAAGTGCCCAATTTCTGAAGTTATTTCTCTACTTAATGTGGGATCCATAACTTTAGAAACCTACATTAGAATTCTCTAACCAGCATCTAGTCATGAAAGCTCTCTTCATAGTTAGTAAAGAGACGTGGGCATCACTACCAAATTAAACATATGAGCTGTTTCTCACCTCATCTACTTTGTAATCAGACAAAACTTTCTCTAAAATCACCAATTTCTCTCCTGTTGCCATTGATAGGCATTCAGTCAGACAGAGATATCTATAATTATGCAAAAAAATTCCACCTGCAAAACTTGTGAAGAATGTGCTCTAAGCCTTTCAAGACCTCCAGCTGACATCTAAATATACCAAAATACATTTTTTAATCCAGGTTTTCAATGCCTGAAGGATCCCCTCTGACCCTCTCTGGTCTCAGTTAACTGAATGCATTACAGATCTGGACAGGCTGGATGGGTGAGCTGAGGTTAATGATGTGAGGTTCAACAAGGCAAAGCTCTGAGTCGTGTACTTGCGTCACAACAAGCCCAGGCAGCGCTACAGGCTGAGGGTGAGAGCGGGTGGAAAGTGGAAAAGGACCTGGGGGTGCTGGTGACAGCAGCTGAACATGAGCCAGGTGTGCCCAGGGGGCCAAGAAGGCCAATGGCACCTGGGCTGTACCAGCCATGGGGTGGCAGCAGGACCAGGGCAGTGATTGTCCCCCTGTGCTAAGCACTGGTGAGGCCACGCTGTGTCCAGTTCTGGGGCCCTCAATCCAGGAAGGACATTGAGGGGCTGGAGTGCATCCAGGAAAGGGAACGGAGCTGAGGAAGAGTCTGGAAGCACATGACCTATGAGGAGCAGCTGAGGGAGCTGGGATTGTTTAACCTGAAGAAAAGGAAGCTCATGGGGGACCTTATCACTTTTTACCACCTGAAAGGAGGGTGGAGCCAGGTGGGGATTGGGCACTTTCTCCAGGTAACAAGTGACAGGACAAGAGTACATGACCTCAATCTGGGACAGGGAAGGTTCAGGTGGGGGACATCAGGAAGAATTTCTTCACAGAAAGAGTGGTTAATTACTTGGAACATGCTGCCTGTGGAGGTGGTGCAGGCACCATCCCTGGCACTATTCAAGAAACAACTGGATGTGGTCGCTTGATTTGTTCAGCCTGGAGAAGACTGAGGGGAGACCTCATTGTGGTCTTCAACGTCCTCAGAAAGCAGCATTGATCTCTTCACTCTGGTGACCAGTGACAGGACTGAAAGCAATGGCTGGAGCTGAGTCACGGCAGGTTTAGGTCAGATATAAGGAAAAAGTTTTTCCCCCCTGAGGGTGGCTGGGCACCGGAACAAGCTCCCCAGGGAAGTGGTCACAGCATCAGCCTGACAGAGTTCAACAAGTGTTTGGACAGTGTTCTCAGTCACATAGTGGGGTTCTTGAGGTGTCCTGTGTGAGGCCAGGAGTTGGACTTAATGATCTTGATGGGTCCTTTCCAGCTCAGCATATTCTATGATTCTATGATTCTGTGATATTCTATGACAAATTCAACTCCCTTTCCAGTTTTTTTCCCACTCATGGGGGAGGGCTCCTGGGTCAGCTTACAGCTTTAAAGCCACACAGCTTTAAAGCTGGCTTTGAACCCACCTGAGACCCCCTGAGCCTGAGCTGAAAGCAGATCTGGAGAGCAGCAGGGTCTCCCATTTGTCTGCTGGAGATGACACATCCAACCTATGTGTGATCACACTTGTCAATCAAGAAAAAAGCTCCAGGAAGCCTCTTTCTTTCCATATTGCCTTATTTGTTCATGTTTCTCCCATACTTTGGAAGCAAGTATAAGGAATTTTGCACAGTCTGCTCAGAGGCTGAGTGGCTGAATGTTTCGTGGGACTGACAATCCCAGCCAATAAAAGCACCTATGAGGAGCTTGCTGACAAGGTAAGAGGCAGTCAGCTGCTCTGCATCCCTGAACCAGGCAGGAAAAAAATCTTCTTTGCATTTTTTATGCCTAATTTATGGAGCAACCTTCTGCACTGTTCCTCTGGAAGTCAGTGATATATCCATGATATCATTGGGTCAGCAAAACCTGTTATGGAAGTGAACTACTGCCTTTCCTTCAAAAGCTGGTTCAGCTGCTTTTCTAGTTCATTCCAAATGTCAGGAGCAAGTTATCCTGGAGCAATAATGTCAAGAGCACCAGTCCCCACATTCATTACATAGGAAACAGGGTATCAAAACAAGCTGGAAAGGATTGGGATCCTCAGATAAAACACTAAAAGGCCATCAACCTCAGTAAGGGTGGGTTAGAATACTATTCCTAAGACTAAAATCCCAGAGGGACAAATTAATAAGTGCAGGACTTCATAAGAGTAGCATGACATTATACTGCCTTCTAGATGTAATTATTGAACTCATTTGCATAATTTGCATGGAATCATAGAATGGATTGGTCTGGAAGGGACCTTAATGATCATCTCCTTCCAACTCCCCTGCTATGGGCAGGGACATCTTCCACTAGACCAGACTGCTCCAAGTCCTATCTAACTTGGCCTTGGACACTTTCAGGAATGGGGCATCCACAGCTTCTCTGGGCAACCTGTGCCTCACCACCCTCACAGTGAGGAATTTCTTCCTAATAGCTAATCTAAGTCTACTCTCTCAGTTTAAGGCCATTCCCTCTTCTCCTATCACTCCATGCCCTTGCAAACAGTCCCTCTCCAGCTCTCTTTTTATAAGCTCCCTTCCCTGGAAGTCTACTAGAAGGTCTTCCTGGAGCCTTCTCCAGGCTGAACAACCCCAGATTTCTCAGCCTTTCCTCACAGGAGTGCTGCTCCAGCCCTTTAATCATCTTCCTGTTTCTTCTCTGGATTTTCTAGTAGACACTCAACTACCATTCCCAACAACAGAAATGTCTCTACCTCTGCCAGGACCAGGTTTCCAGAGCAAGAATGAGCAAAAGAGGTTCCACATCCAGTCTCACTCCAGCTTCCACTCTTTTCAGCAGGTGTGGATATCTCAGAAGCATTTCTGAGACCAGTGTGCCTGTTTGAACATACCTGAGAAAGCCTTTTTCAAGAGGGCTGCTCTTGGTCCAGAAAGCTCCGGAGGATGTTCTTCAGCACTGTCTCCAAATTTATTGTCCACACAGTCAGCAGAACTGCTTGACCTGCAATTTAATTTCCAACCCATTAAATAGGTTATTATTTTCTTGCAGGATCATGACAATATTGAGGCCTCAAGGAAATAGAAGTTCCATCACTAATTTGGAGGTCAGGAGTAAAACCTTTCATTTCCAAAACTGCCAGTGCTTCAATCTCCTTTTCTTTTAGCAGTACTGAGTCGTCATAGCAAGGGGAAAGGCAGCATGTGTGCAAGGTGATCGACGACCTCCCTTCCCTCCTGCTCAGCAAATCTCACATGTGTGCACCCAAAAAGGGTTAAAAAGCAGAAAACTCAGATACTTCCAAAGCTGTAAGCTCCATGCAGAAATATCCATCTATCCCATTTGTAATGCCACATGAGTTCACATGCCTGCTGGATAGCACAAGCAAATCAAATCATGCAACTTGAGGCATGTCCGCAGGAAAGGCAGCAAAATAAATTAGAAACACTCAAAACACAAAACAAGGTTTAGCCATGCAGAGCTTGAATTGGTTTATTTCAGCCTGCTGAGAACAAGACCAAATTATCTTCCCTAAGATAGTTCATCCAAAGCTGTGCTAGGCACTTCTCCACTGCAAGCACAGGTAACTGTGCTGCCTGAGCTCATGGATGGGAAGAAAAGTAAAAGCTGCTGCCATCCCTGCTCCCAGAGGGTTCACAACTTTCTCAGTCGTAGGAGTTTTACTCCTCATCATCTTATCTAGCCTGATCAAGCAGGTCACTGATCAAGTGACCTTTCCTCCCACTGAAAGAAGCTGACATGGTTTTAGTGCTGGCAGCTGCACGTGACCTCATCTCAGGGATGGACAACGCAAATGTGGATGGGTTCTACTTGGTAGAGCCATGTCCTATCAGTATTCAGAAAAGAAACCCTCCAGAAATACAAAACTCTAGTTCTTAACTTCCCAGCAACTCTTTACAGAGTACAGTTGCTTGCAGCACTCACCCAGTTTTCTTTTGGAAATATATTGTGACAGAGGGAAGTGTCAGTCTGTGAGAATGTTTCCTTGGAATGACCAAAAGGTCTAGGTGGGAGAGACAGAAAAACAATGATGCTTTCTGAGCACTTCAGAGACCATTCTATAACCCTAAAATATTATAGAGACCTTGTAGCGTGTGAATGTAATAATTGAAAATTGTAGTAAATCTTTCTAAATATACTCTAATGCAAGGGAAATACATAATATATGTGATCATGCAAATGCTTACCACAGAGAATTCTGATTTTTTTCCTCACTGCCATGTTTCAGACTTTCTTAATAGGAGAGGCAAGCAGAGCAACCACTTTGGTAGAGAACCTACAGGGTCACAGCTCATACCTGCTTACCCAGGGCTAATCTATCCTTCAGTGCATGCCCTGGGAGTCTTGCAGCCATGAGAGGGAAGAATTCATCTTCCTAACACTCCAGTATGAACTTTGCCACTAATTTCCAATGCACCTCATTGCCTGAGCAATAAAACAAGGATCAGACTGGTTTCTTCTCATGCTTTGTTTGCCCAGGTAATTTAGATTAGAAGATTTTCTGGGTGACGGTTGCTTTACTTTAAGCATCTAGAAATGTAGGGTTGTGGTCTCAGCAGGCAGCTCTCAGTTGACAGTAGTATGAAAAAAAATCACAATAAACCAGAAGGAAGAAATAAGATCTATTTTAGGATGTACAGCCATACCTCTAATATAGAAAATTTGGTTGAAAACAAACAGAGTTTCTACATTGAACTGAAAAATAGAGTAAGCGTTAGCCTTGGAAAAATTAAGAAAATATCTTCAAAGAAGCACTTTCATTTTCTGATCCTTTCTTTAAACCCTGGCAATTGAAAATTGTGCAATCTTTTAAAAACAGTTATATACACCCAAAGCAGTGGCTCTCCTCTAATAAAATTAAACACTCTTCATCTCATCTTACATCAGGAAAGAAAGAAAGAATGCAAGTATTGTAATGATGATGGATTTTTGAAATAAAATTATCACTCTGTTAAAAGATGTTTAAGAAATTTTTGCTCTTTTTGCAAATAGTTATGAAGAGCAGTTCTAACAAATAGAGACACTCTTAACTGTTATCAATTCATTTTGAAATTGGAGTCACAGTATGATTTTCACTACTAAAAAAATTAAATACATTCATTTCAAATAGTTTTTCCAGGGTCAAGGAAAAGCTTCAGAAATGTCAGCACACAGAAAACAAAAGCAGTAATAAAAAGGAATCAACTGACTCAAAGAAATTATTGGCAACAGCTTACCCAAAAGGGTAAGATTTAGTTCTTTTTTGATTGAATATAGTGGGCAGCACTGGAGATAGGAGTCACAATCATCAGGCCAGGCAAAGAAAACAACAATATTAACAGATAACTCATATTTATGTCAATTCACTCTGTGCCTCAAGAAAAGTCTAATATGATTCTCCTCTCTGCAATTCAGTGTTGACATCAGAACTTGGATGGACGGCTTCAAAGGGCACAGAAAACACCTCACTTCTAGAAAAAGATTGTGCTCTCAACTTTTATATTACAGCAGGCATTGGAGCAGGTTTGAGGGAGATGTCGGATCAAAGGACTCAGTCTGAAACAACATGAAAGTTACACAAGTCTTTCCTCCTCAGTAAAACGGCAACTCAAAGCTTGTCTGAATGAAAACGACTTTTGATCTTTGTTATTCAGCTGGGTTTGAGCTGGTAGGTTTTATGCAGAGTTTGCATCTGAGATCTGCAGTCCTACTTTCTGAAGCAGGCAATGTTTCTGGGCTAATGAGGGCACATATAACACTCACTGTAGAAAATATCTACACATAACAATTATGGGAAGGCCCACTACTTCCTGATGGAGTTGTTCATATGAGTCATTAAGCAACACATTGATTTCATGTTAGCAGAGAGTTCTCATTTTCAGTATTGCTGCAGGATTTTGGAACGAAGAACTGCTAAGAGATAGAACACACACAAGGATTATTATAAGGTGCTTTTGACACAGACTTCTGCCAGAAATGGTGTTTAACATGAGACGTGTTGCATATATTTCTTCACATTGATTTCACCTGTCTGCTTGTGCTTTACTAATTCCAAGATATATTGTGCATATAAACCATATGTTTTAAATTAACTCTCTTGTTTGTAATTGCTGTATACAGATTAATTAAGGACATTAAAAATATATATTAACCGATACCTGTGTGGTTCTCTTAGTTGACCATTTTTAAAAAGTTAGTGAGCTATAAATTCTCCCATAACAGAAATTGTAGTTTCTGGAAGATTTCCTGTGGGACACTTTTACCTGATGAAGATAATAAATAAGATAAGTAATAAAAGGTAAGTAGTAGTGAAGAGGAAAATGCATGTGAGTGGAAGTATTGCACTAATGGGCCCCTCATTGAACTGCAAAGACCTGATAGATCTTACAGGTTCAATTCCTGCTTGCAGGTACAAGTGTAACCTGCTCCCTCCAGCTGCAGGCTGCTCCCCATCTCCTGCTTCAGTGCCTGATCAAAGACACCACAGTGATGTCTGTAGAGCAGAAAATTAAGTGCTTTGGAAAGAAAAGACATCTGGATTTCTTTAGGAAGCAAGGTCAGCATTTACCTGGACACCACCCTGAGCGGTCCTGAAGGTTGGTCAGAAGGACATGACCTCTCTGAATGCCTTAGGGTGAAAGGATGCTCTTTGAGAAAGTCAAACTCCTAAGATTTTTTTCTAATATGAAAGAGGTCTATTTTATATTTACCTGAAATTTCTTTCAGATGTCTCCAAAGCAATAAAACCCAAAGTCATGCTAAGGGCAAATCTAACTTTTGCCACAAATCAAACAAAATGTTCTCATCAGACCTCATATAATTTAACTTTTTTCAATGTATTGATTTTTCCACACAAAAACTTGCATTCAATCCTTGCATTTTTAATGGGACTTTTTTTATTGTTAACAAACCCAAATATCACAAGGTCAATCACAGATCTGATTCAGCTTTTCACAGAAAAAGAATTACCATTTACACAAAATAATGGCAATTCAAACCTATGTTTTCACCAGAATATATATTTCAATCTTTTAAACCATTAAGTCAATTCACTTTTTTTGGTCTCAAAAGGATTATTTGCCCTTAAGAACAAATGCTTAGAAGTGTGGCTGTGGAATTTCTTCTAAGATGGTTCAGTATATGACCTGGACATTCACCTTGTGATGTGCAACCAAAAAAGATGTCAGGAGCCAGATTATGAGCCCAGTCACCCTGGAGCAAAGCTGAAACCAAGATGAAGGTTATCCTGAGTGAGGGATTGGAATCCCCCACTGTCATGTCCCACGCCTAAGCACAAGGCAACACTCAAGATTTGTAGATGCCTGTAATTGAAAAAGAACAGCAAAAGCCAGAGAAATCCAAACGACCTTACAAAGTTTTCTTAGTAAGTTACAGACTCGGCAAGGAAATTGGCATTGTTCTGCCCCTATCTTTTAATAGTTAGATAAGTAAAAGAATAAGAAAAAAAGAGGAGACACATAGAGAGAGAGAGGTCAGATAGGAGAGGAAAGGAAAACACCAGCCATGGGGTGTCCAGGGCCTGGGGCAGCACCTGAACACGGAGGGTCATCCTTTTTGTGGACAAGTTTTCCCCACCCTGGGGCTGTTTTTTTCACTTCTCATGCAAACGAGTTATCATGCACAGTCCGTTCTCCAAGATCCTTCTGGAAATGGATTGGAGCACTTTCAGGGTCTTGGCTGGTCCCAATCCCACTCCGTGGCACCATTCCTGCCCTTGCACTGCTCTGTGCTGTGCAGTCTCCACGGACCAAAACAGAGAAGTTGATTCCAAGAGAAGTGCTGCCCTACCTCTGCATGGCCCCTTCTCCAGCCAGATCCTGTTCTAACTTGCCCTTTTCCACAATAATCACTGAGTTTTGAGACATTGCAATGCTTAAACTCCCGGTTGCCCAGGCTTCTACACCCATTCACTTTAGTTTCGTTTTTTTCACGGTGTGCACTATTTCCATTTGGCATTTGATTGGCATTTGCTGACAGCTTTGCTGTAACAGATCAGCAAAAACAGGTGAAATTTCTGAGGAAAGGTGAAAGACAAATTAAAAATAACCCCTGTATGAGCAATAAAAACCTTCCATCTCCCCTCACTGAATGCATTTTTTTAAGATATTAATATATCTTCTCTAAAGAGGTGTGAGTTTCAAGAAAGTTAGTTATTATATGACTGAGATTTAAAATAGTATTTATGTGTTAATATTATCATTGCTCAAATTGAAAATTCTACAATAGGCTGACTTGATAAATAAATCAAGCTATGTTTAAACATGAGCAAAAATACATAGGATATACTCATTTTCTCTTTCACTTTCCAAGTCTGTTACACATGTGCCAAGTTCTTTGACATCAGTGGAATCTGTCAAGAAATCTGTGCAGGGAAGTGGTGGAATCACTGTCTCTGGAAGTGTTTAAAAAACATGTAGATGTGGTGCTTAGAGACACGGTTTAGGGGTGGGTCTGGCAGTGCTAGGTTTACGGTCTTGACGATTTCAGAGTTCTTTTCCAAGCTAATGGGTCTATGATTCTAAGCATTTTGTCCTTATCGTCAGAGTTTAAAAAGTGCTGGAAGCCATGAGCAGAGCAGACTGTGAATGGTGAAGTGCAGTAAAGAGAGCATGAAACTCTCTGAGCTTCAAAGAGTCACAACTCGTTGAGAAATAACACAGCAAACGAGACAGTATAAACATCTGCCTAAGTTAAACCTCTAAATTGAGGCAGATGAAATTCCCCTCTGGATGCTTCAAAAGCATCTTCCCATGCTTCTAAAAATGCATTCATGTGCCTGTGTCTGAGTGAGTGTTTTCTCTGGAAATCCTGCGCATTCTTCTTCTCTAGCTAAGCTGTTATTGAAACCATAACACATAGAAATTAATCTTGGGTAGGTGTTATTTGAGATAAGAACTGGACAATATGATTCAAAATAACAACTGGACAATATGATTCCTTTCTATAACACCACAAAAGATTGGTTTATTTAGGAGAAAACAATATTCTTGCTATCTTTGTCAGTTGACAGGTATAAGGAGCATCTTCAACAATAAAAGTGCTTCAAAGCATGATTAAGCATGGTGGGAAAAATACGGTGAAGGAAACTTTGCTATCACAGCATTTAGTGTACAAAAACCTTGAGATTAACAATAGATTACTGTCTTTGTATTTCCAATTCAGCCCTGCTCAACAACATTTAGCTCACTTCTAAATCAGAACCCAAAATCTAACTTAAATGAAAATAAACACCGCTATCACCTTACATCATGTTGGAGCCTGCCATGGACACAAAATTGCACTGAATTGTTATTATTAGATATAATAGAAAGAAAAAAGATCAAAATAGCTGCTTTATTTGGGAGCTGTCTGGTCTACACTTACTATCTTAATATCCTAATGTAAGTCTTAGCAGCACATATTTCATACTTCTGGTCTGAACTTGGCACATTTTCATTGTATTGCAGAAATACAGGGACAGGCATTTGCCTTCCTAGATCAGCGGATAAGGACTTGGAAGGTCAGTGTATTGGTCTGTGTATTTACTGGATTAGCAATTCTGCAGAGTCATCTTAAGAAACGCAGAGAAATCCTTCTATCTTGCTTGGCTTGATGCCTCACTATTCATAAAAACAGAATTCATGACTCTTTCATTTAAAGGCTTTTGCCTTCTGCCTAAATCTTAAATCAATCTTGTTGCCTCTGATCACTGCACATTTAATTCTTAACATCTCCTCTTGAATTTGCCTCAAATTCCTCAAAGTCAAGGCTGCCTGCACGAGTAGCCTCTTTCTATCTCAGTGTCTGAAAATCATAGAAACACATTGTCTGAGAGAGGTTTCTCTTGTATATCTACAGAAATCACTTTGGGGTTTGCCAGCCTGTCCTGTGCTGCCCATGTCTCAGTTCCCATAAATCTCAAGGCTTTAGCATTACCATGCAGGAGGAGGTTATTTTTAATCTTTAATGAATCCAGTCAGGTTGGGAATTGTTGTAGCATATTCCTTTGAACAGAAGCAATGCTAATCCACACATGTTAGGATTGAACTTCTAGAGAGGGAAAAGTGTTACTTGTGGCTATAAGTGAGAAGAAAATCAGGTAACCTATGAGATATGTGTGGACGAGAATTTCGGCAGTCTAGCTCAACGTGGGATATCTCACCTCCTGGAGACTCCCATCTCTAAGAGTTTTTTAGAAGCTTATATGCCTTGTATAGACTAGATGCCTGCTTTTAGACAGCTAAACTTAGCTGGGGTGATCCTCACCCTTAACAAAGGCTAATATTTTAGTTAACATGGAAACAGGAGGGATCAATCACAGGTTTCATCCCCATTTAGTAACAGACAAAACACCTCAGGTGCAATAACAGTTGGCACACGCACAGATGAAGAAAATTAATCAGAAAGGATGGATTGGAAGAGTTCTTAAAGATCATGTCATGGGCAGGGACACCTTCCACTAGACCAGGGTGCTCCAAGCCCCTGCCAATCTGGCCTTGAACACTTCCAGGGATCCAGGGGCAGCCACAGCTTCTCTGGGCAACTTGTGCCAGGGCCTCACCACCCTTATAAGAAGAATTTCTTCCTTCTAATCTAAAGCTGCTTTCTGTCAATTCAAAGCCCTTATACTATCACTCCTTTCCCTCTGTGAGACATCCCTTACCAGACTTCCTGTAGCCCCTTTAGGGCTTTAGGTCTCCCCAGATCCTTCTCTTCTCCAGGCTGAACAGTATTTTACTTTCAAGTAAAGGTTTACTGTTTCAATTCACCAGGCTGTCTTTTAAAAGAAAAACAAAAACACTTCTCTTGAAAGCTACGTGCATTTTGTAGGTTAAGAAATGTATTTTTGAGTAAATTATATTTTAGTGTAAGTTTATTATAATTCATTGTGTTCTTGGTTGTCAGGCACATATTTAATACTTTAATCCCTTTGTGTCTTAACATGCTTAAAATATTGACAAGCTCCATGACCTAGTTCCATTTACAGAATGAAATGCCATAGTTCTAAAGAAAGAATTTGCATAGAAAGTTTTATTTTGCTTCAGTTGAGCAACTGAAAATAGGTATTATAAGCAGCAGGACAAATAAGCACGGAAACAGGTGAGTGATTGGTACAAGTACCTGAAATTAAGGAGTAAAACATTAACCCTGTAATCTGAAAAGTTCCACAGAACCACTGTCATGTAACTTCATCATTTCTAGTCCTCAGAAAGGATGAGCAGCTTGAAAAACTGCATAACTCCAGGTAGCTGGAGATTTCTAGAGACTTGCAGCAACTCTCTGCTCCTGAATATCACAGGAGTTCCAAAACAAACCACTGCTTTAGAAGTATCCTTGCTTGAAATCCTAAAAATGGATTAGCTGACATGAGGACTTGAGTACGGGGATGAAGGGGTTCTTCTTGAGAATTTGTGGAAATAATGCCATTAAATCCAAGCACTCCTGCCTTCACTGGAAAGTCAGGTGCTCATTTTGGAGAGCTTGCAGATGAAGGAAATAGCATAGGATAGCTCAGGTGGGCATTCTTTACTAGGAGGGTGGTGAGACACTGGAACAGAGAGGCTGTGGATTCACCACCCCTGGAGATGTTCAAGGCCAGGCTGGTGGGGGCTCTGAGTAACCTGGTCTGGTGGGCATTCCTACCCATGGCGGGGGAGTCGGAACAAGGTGATCCTTAAGATGGTCTAGATGATCTTCCAACCCTAACCACTCTATGATTCTGACACCAAGACTGACCCTTCCATGGAGGTGTCTATCCGTGTGACTACTGGCACTGGAAGTGTCTAAGCAGCTTCTGTCATCTGCACAGATCTCAACTCTGCTGCTTAAGCACAGCCGTCTAGCACCATCCAGGACACCTTTGGGCATCCAAGGCATCCCACAGGTCTGCCAGATATGTGACAGGACACACAGGAGAACGAAACCTGACTGGTAACTTTGCTCTCCTGCTTTTCAGTGTTGGTGTGTGGGCAGTTCAGACAAGTTTCGAGGTGAATAAATGTATCTGCTTTCTTTTTATATGTTGTGCTGTACAAGAAAATAAAGTTGCAAAGCTATGATAGATTGCCGAAGAAGCATGCCAATAGCTGGCTCGCTTTCAGCAAAATTCACTTCCTTCCTGGTATTCAATTAAAAAAAGAAAATTACTGCATTTCAAATGCACTCTATTTTAGAATTTCATAAGCGGCCTCAGATGCTGTGGCAGTCATGAAATTTGCTTTCCTTATTCAGATATTGCAGTATATTCTGTTCCACAATAGATTCATTAGGCATTTTTTTCCATATCCTGTCCAAGTGTCACTGTGCAGCTGAGCTTTATCTTCCCATTAATCTGGAATTGCTCTTTCATCCAAAACACTTAAACATGTATAATTTTAAATACTGAAGGAATATTGACTGATTTCAGTAGGATTCTTTATATGTTTTAAATTATGTGTGTGCTAAAAATAGGGAAAAATCTAGTTATTGGACTCCAACAAGACTTTGTTCCACTGATCACCATCCTCTGAACATGGCCATTCAGACAGTTTTAAATCCACTGTCTGCTTTCATCCAGCTGGTGCATCAACTTCTTTTCTATGAGGATCTTACTACATTTGGCAAATGAAATTATGGGACCGAAGAAAGTGGGAAAAAAAAATGTTTTGGTCCCATTCCTCATCTGATGAGAATGGTGCATCATCTCCTTCCATTGATATCAGTAGAAATACTTCTGAATTTCATGGACAATAACTGAGTCTTCAAAACTGACCACGTGCTTCAGATATTTGAGTATGCTGGAGGCCCTAATGTAAAAAATTTTGAAACAATTTTCTAGTGCATTTTGTTTCTTTTATTCTTTCAAACCAGTTCTTGTTGATCCAGATTTGTAAAAAATCCAGCACAGTTTTGCACATTCATAAATATAATGAGAAGTTAGCATGGAAATGTCATGTCTGCAATCAATTCCTAATAAAATTTTCATAAATAAAATGAGACATTATTTCTTTATCAGACAGGCAAAATTTTGAGCTAAACAATGAGCTGAAATTCTTTACCTAACTGTGTGGTTTATTTACTCAGAGTAATATAACTGCCTTTGCTCTCCTGGTTGTTTGATGACTCTCTATTTTTTTCTAAAACTTTTGAAGCACAGTTTCCTTTCACATCCCCAGCATTTCTTTTTTCAGAAATTTCTTTTATCAAAAGATCTAGCAGCAGTTTGAACTAAAATCTTTCCTAATTTCCTCTTTTAAGCATGAAACAATTTTCCTCAGCTCTTACACATCATTGCTATTCAAGAATCTCCAAGCCTTTAGAAATTGTGTCATCTCAATTTAATTTAAAGGCAAATGAAGATTCAAAGCAATAAAAGGACTGGACCCACACTAGCTAGCAGGCAAATTGTCAATGGCACTGATATCTGCTCTATTTCATTGCACAGATGCTTTCACTAAGCCTTTCACTTCTTTTTTTTAATTCCCGGGGAATAGTGGAAGGTCCCTAAGGACTTCAGTTCCATTATTATGACACCCTGCTTAGCTGTGTTGGTCTCAGGAGGGAAACCTTCATGTTCTGTGCATTTTCCTGCAGCTCGTACGAGGACTGTGGATAATCCAGAGGGAGCATTTTTCAGGGGCAATTTTCAATTCTCAGAGAAACGATGGTACTTATGACAGATGCCACCTAAAAAAGCCTGGCAGGTAGGTGAAAATATACATAATTCAATATTAAGACACCTTAAGTGGCTTTCGAAGACACCCAGCATCATGGAAGGACGTGGAAGACACCAGCCAATGCACAGAGGGCATTTGTGGCACAAGACAAGACCTACAGGAACGACCTCTCCATCTGGAATAATAGATAGGCCATCCTAGGGCATCCTAAGTGACACAAGACACATGTTCATGCCACAGCCCCCTAAATCTCTCCAACTCTGCCGACTCCAGCACAGCTAGGATACCTGGAGAGCCTATACACACTCCTACGTCAGTAGCTAAATTTAGACATTAAACTTCAAACTGTTTACATTTAGTTTAAATTTCAAACTCAATCACATCCCTAAATCATTGCACTTGACATGCCAAGTGCATTTGGAAAAGATCTGAACGTGACTTCTCCAGAGAGAGGCGTTTCTTTGGTAAATTGTTATGGAACCAGTTCACCTTTGTGCATGTTTCTGGTGGGCTGATATATAGCTTTTCTTTATTTAGCATCACAGTTTTTCTTCTACTTTTAATTGTGCTCCAGATGTTCCTGACAGCTGCTAGAAGACTAGGCCATCTGAGCACTCATCAAGCACACACACAAAAACAGCCAGAGGGGAAAGAGTTCCTCTGCCTGCATGAGGACATGTGCAATATGAGCATCCACGTCTGAGTAAATCACTCCCTTTTCTAGGCTGGCAAAAAACAGTTCATAGAGAGCCCCTGGCAACCAGATCTAACATTGCAGTTAGTCTTGCTCTGAGCAGAAGGGTGCTCTAAATGACATCCAGGAATCAGCTCCAGCCTAGTCTTTCTCAGTTAATTTTTCTGGTGTTTTCTCAAAAATATGCACTTAATGGCCTGTGAGTCATCTGAGCTGTTTTGGAAATATAAGTTAGAAGGAAGGAGGTTAGAAGGACTTGCTTTTCTCTATCATCTATAAAAGAAGCCTCGAAAATCAGCTCAGATGTAGACATTTAAACTGAAAACATTTCGATTTGTTAGATTAGCAGACTCCTACAAGCATTCTTTGGAGCAGTGGGTGGACAGACAGTGTTCTGACTGTCTGAGCCTCTGCTTAAAACTCATACAACTTGAAAGACTCTGGCCTGTATCTTTCAATAATATTATTTAAGACAAAAACAATAGCTAATTTTTTTTAATGCCATTCTCAGCTATGCCCTAACTTAGAAATATTGAGACTAAAGGTCATGGAGGAGCTGAATCAATAGCTCTGCATTTCCTGGCACAGTCTTGCATTTCAACCTATCAAGCCCTGTGGCATCAGCTGACTGTGTAAGGAAGCCCACTGTTGTGAGAGGCAGCTGACATCTGTGCTTCTGAACTCATTAGTGACATCGCCTTAACTGGCCCAGTATGACTACAGACAGGCTATTAAATTCTCATTTTATTAAAAAAAGAAAAAAAAAAGAAAGAAAAAAAATGGGTAAATGCTACCAAAATGCTTATTACAGATGATGTACAGCAAATAACAGCTCCTCAGCATGCACAGGAATCACGTGGGGAAATATTAGGAATCTCCCCTAAATGTATTGGACAATCAAGTCCCAATGCCCAGCCCCTGGCACTGTTTAATTTAAAACTCCAAATATAGCTGTAAAATACCCCAAGGTTTCATCCATGAATTATCACTGCAGCTATAGATGACATCCCTTATTTTTTAGGGAAACAAGTTTGGTGCACACTTTGAGATAAATCTTTCAGTAATTTCAAAGAAACATTTAGATGTACAGAGAAGAAGTCAGAGACTTAGAATATGACTCACAAAGTACATTTTCCAGGATCTTCCAAAGAAAAATGTTTCTCTGTAAAGTCATAAAATGCATTTTCTGCAAAGAGTATAATTTCTTTGCAGTATCTGTTATTGAAATAGCCTAAAATTTGGGAGCTTTTGGGTATGCATTCTAGCAGTCTTCATGTTTTAACATTCTGTTTCTAATCTAGCTGTCTTAAAAGGTTTAATTGCAAAGGATAGAACTAAATTAAAGATAAACTTTCAAATGTGTTTTAGCTATGTGAAGTAATTAGACTCACTAAAAGCAAATTCCAAAATGGCACAGTGTCTATACTGTTAATTACACTTTGCTCACAAATACGAGCTTAATTGTCCATATCAAATGGCATCGTCACGTTTAATTATGTAAAATATTGTAAGATGTACAATAGCGTCACTAATTCATGATATGAACTGGCTCCTCCTGAATATGAGAAATGCCATCTCTGGACAGACAACAAAACATGCACATCTGCTAAAGTCAGCAATGTCATTTTGTAGCCGTTCATAATGTTCTTTCTCACTGCAGACCAGAGTATTTAAGCATTTGAGGGTCACCTAGAAATAAAGAGGACAACTCAAGAACTGCACGTTTGTTATAGGAAGATATTAAAAGAAAGGTTAAAATTCAAACAGTTGCAGTGCAGAGAGAGGTATATGTCTATAACCATCTGTGTTCATGGTTCTGTAAGAGTCAGGAGCTGATTAGAAGAAAGGGCAAGATAATTAGGATTTCTTGCATGATTACGGCTTGCACAGCCTGTGTTGTATGGCTCACAACCTGGTTCTTCCTATGGCGAGGAAGAAGGTTACTATGCGTGGATCTGAATGCACATAATGTAGTACCTCCCAGAGAAAAGAGCAGCTCAAAGGCTGCCTGGTCCCCCCTGTCCAGTGGCAGCTGAATCAAAGCCTCCAGGCACTCTGGGCCAGGGGCAGCTGACGACTCTCTGCAGAAGCTTCGAGAGCTCTCTCAGTCTCAGAGCCTTGTGGTTCCCCTGACCTTGTCCTTGTCCTTACCTGGCAGCAGCAAACACACTCAGAGGGTTCCTGTGCCACTGTCCCCAAAAAGATCTCCTAAAGGAGAAGTCAGAGGCTGCTGCACAAGATGCCACATCTGCTAGCTGCTGCCTCTCTTAGCTGTGTTCATGAGCCTCAAGGAGCTCCATGCATTTTTATTTGGAAATCTTTAATAAAACAGCCTGGGAGCAGAGAGCAGAGCCTGCCATTTCCCAATCATGACTAAATTTGCGCTTCTTGTTCTCTGTCCCCATAAATTTTGTGGTCTTGTTTTCACGGCTTCAAGTAGTAGGAAGTAGGGAATTCCTGAAGATGTTTTTAGTTAATAGGTGGCTGGTTCAGGCACTTCTGGTCGAAAAAGGAGTTGCTGAGCCTGAAGAACTTCATACTGATGAGATCAGATGTCCTCCATTGTAGTTGAAAACAATAATCCTCATAGTTCTTATAAAAAAGCCAGCTCCTTTCTCTATTTCCTCTCAGTTCAAATCGAAAATGAGGCAACTTGTCTGTATCCAAAAGCAGAATTTTTACATGAATCTAACTTTTGTATAGGTACTTACACCTAATAGAGAAGGAGGACTTTAAAAACATTACTCTAATAAAAATTTCCTGCTTAATATCTTCTACATCAACATACAAGTGTAACATGTGTTGCCTTCCATTTTACTGGGAATTATTTATATGCAAGTTGGCAGTAGAGTCAGTGACTCCATTCCCCTTTCTGTATTTGGATTTTACCTGTTCATAAATAAATCTCACACATCACTTTATTTGTCCCCTGTGCCTACTATGACACTGGGAAGGAAGGCCTGGACTTAAAAAGGAACTCAAAGAGAAATCAATTCTTGTAACAGCAGCAATAGTTTGGGAAAAAAAAGTGTTTGTAGGAGCTCACTGAGCATTGAATGGTGCAGCTGGATTAGGATTCCTGAACAAGTACAGGGATGTAATCTTGAGAGGTTATGGTGGCAGCCTGGACACCAGTACTGCCAAGGAAAACACATGGATCCCATCAGACACAGATGTGGCCAGTGGTTCTAGAAGGAAGAGTGGCAAAAGTGACACCCAGCCACACCAATAACTCTCAGTAAATAGGAAAACAGTCTTTTAATCATGACAACAAGACTGTTGTTAAAGACTCAGCATTTAATTTTACTAGTAACAGTAGCTGCAGCTCTGTTTAGGACTCGAACATGAAGCAGATACCAAATCCATCTTTTCCTTAAACCACTGAACCACAGATTTCCAGACCCAGGGTGAATTCAACAGGGGAAATACCCTCAGTATTTCCTCTCTTTTTATTTTATCTCCTTAAGTATTTATTATTTATTCCTACCAGAGATATGCTTTCACTTTGCATGGATTAGCACAGACCAGGGACCATCCCTGATGTTACCAAGTTTGGACATGGGCACTGCTTTTGAAAAGCAGTGAGTTAGAAGGATTAGCCATGAGAGTGAAAATGAACAGTCCCCAATTAATTTACTAGCTATAGCTATGGCTGATGAGTATTTGGCTTGGCGTGCTATTCTTACATTTTAAACTTGTAAAAATCCATAGAATCATGAAAAATAGGATGAAATGGACTCCTGTGTGTTACCTACTTTATATTTTTTCCAAGGCAATATCGGCATTACCTGAACTTTTCCACGGGTCCTGCTATTATTACACAGTAGTATAATATGATGGCATTTTTGCAATCCATTCATCATAGGCTTTTCACACAGGAGGAACTGCACTTGGAAGAAGTTCCACAATGGTTCTGAACTGCTTTTTAATTGCTTCTTTCAATGCATTTACCTGTAGTAAGTTTCTTCCAAGTCGTCTTCTCTGGTGAGCCAGCAAATTCATGAATTTTACAGGGGGTTTTTAATGTGATGAAGCTTTGAAAGAGTGGAGGGGGGAAGGTGATGATGGCTGGCTGGACCTGGATTCAAGATCATGGCTAATGTAAAGTAGAAAAGAAGCAGATATTTCCTAACAAAACATCCGCTGTGGTTACATAGTTGGAAAAACAAGTCCTTTCCAACTTCCTAGATTTGCTGAGGCTGCCAGTGTTTGCAGTAAGAAGTGGTGAGTGGTCACAGTCCTGAAACCTGCTGTGTTTAATTCTGCTGCTGCTGAGTTCAGGAGAGAGGAGTGATTTGCTCTCTCAGGCCCTGTAATACACACCCAATCTTCATCAAACACTTTTCATCACAGTTTCAGTCTCAGAATGAAAACTTCCGTGAAAACCACCGATTTTTTTTCTCCTGCAAAAGAAAAAAATCCTTTCCCTCCCTTTTAACTTGGGAATCAAACTCTTAAATATCACTCTTATTTTCATTCTAGCCTACCTAGAAAGGCAAATAGAGGCTATTGTTAAAATTTATAACTTAACTGTTAAATGGAAGTGATTTAGAAACCAATCGTTTGGGAATAGAAAAAATCACAGGGTTCCATTCCAAGAACATTGCCAATAATAGTTGGAATTGAGAACATTGGCTTTGGTGTGCTTTTTCTGAGTATAAAGCAATCGAATTGACATGTTCCTATGGAAAGTTTTTATATTGATGAAACTGCACTTTCTCATTTAAAAAATGCCAGATCTCGTCCTAAGCACATGGAGTGAAGTTTTTTGCAGCATCACAAAATAAAATGATAGATAGGATTATCTCTAAATCATCCTCAGTAGACAGACGGCAAAGATCAGCACTAGTTCCAGCATTAAGACTTTTACAACATCCTTCAGCAGCTTGTGCTTTACTGATTCTGTCTTCTCATTTGACACATACATTGCAGTGGGACCAAACCAGCAAAACCCCCTTTGAGCAAAGATCTATTTAACACGTCTAAAAGACTTCTGCCTGCATCAGCAAGACTATGGGGGAATGAACCCAAAACAAATGAATGTAGGATTGTAATGAACGTATTCATAATTCCCCCGGTGTCGAACGTATCATTGATGAGCAGGTGCAGAAAAGATCTGACTGCACGAATACCCCAGAACATTTCATGTCAGCTCAGCAGAATTTCTGTGGTGTTCATATTTTCTTCCAGCCAGAATGGAGTCTCTGTACACTTCTAAAGTGATGGATAAGTGGAAGTTCTGATTGGAATTGCAGCTGCGTGTGTCTTTGCAAAGTCCATCCTTGCTTTTCAAGGGACAACAGAATTCTCTGGGCTGGTGGAGCGGCAGCTCCAGCGCCTGTGCTGCAACACACGGGCACCAACAGCTGCCGAAGAGAGCTCATGCCACCGTGTGGTGATGCAGCCTCACCACAGCAGTCTCAGTCTTCACCACCGAATCGATGTCACAGAAGATAAATGCACAGTGAGCGAGAATCCTCCAGATCCTACCAATTTCCTTGCTCCCTCTAATACTTTGGAAGATGTCTGATAGGACAAGGGGTAATGGCCTCACGTTGTGCCAGAGAAGGTTCACACTGGATGTTAGGAGAAATTTCTTCACTGTGAAAGCAGTAAAGCATTGGAACAGGCTCCTCGGGGAAGTGATGGAGTCTCCATCCCTGGAAGTGTTCAAAAAATAAGCAGATGTGGCACTTCATATTACGGTTTAGAGGGCACAGGAGTATTTGGTCGAGGGTTGGACTTGATCTTGGAGGACTTTTCCAACCTTTATGATTCTGTGATTTTATGTCTCAAGGTTTTACTGTGTCTGTGGTCAGCACCAGCAAAAAGCACACTGAGGCTGAAAGCTGGGGTGCCACCATGAAGGCGTGACTTGGATTCCTGTGATGCAGAAGAGACCCCTAGAACTGCTACCACCCTCTCAGAGCCTTGCCAGCCTCCTCACCCTCTCATGATGAGGGTGGTTTCTCCATGCCATGACTTGGCCAGCAGAAGGGACCCAGGTCTATTCACAGGCAAGGCCTTTGGCCTTCTCACCCCCACTGCACCTGCTGGAGCTGGGCTGCTGCACAGAGATGGATCCAGGCAGGAGCACAGAGCTCTGCCCTCTGCACCAGCCCTTTGTGATGTTTCTTGGGCATCATAGGGATGGGAGGTTCCAGCTTCACCAACACAGTTCTGCAGAGAAGCTCTGGACAAAGTGAATCTTGCCAGGTTCAAAGGTTCACTTTGGCTGTGGATGCGGCTGAAGTGTCCTGAGCTTACCCACACACACCTGCACCCCTCCCCGATCTGAGCTTCTCCTGGCTAACTGGGACTCACATTGGGTCCTTCCCAAAACACCCGAGCAGAGGCATTGCCATTGGAAAAGGGTTGCAGACAGAACCTACACAGAGATGCACAGCACCCCACAGCAGCTCTAAGTGCAATGGCCAAGCAAAGCAGAGCTCTGAGGATGAGCGATGTCACAGTGTAGGATAACCCAGTAACAACATTTATCCTGAGATGCACAAGCTCTGAGATCCAGCCAAGCACAGATGACATCACTCAGTTGTAAACTGGACATAAACACAAGATATCAGCTGATCCAAATAATGTTACTGGTTGTCACACTATAGAATTCCCAACATCTAATTTTGGCATTTGGCCACAGTATTTGATTATAACAGAGCTTCTTAGAAAGGTGAAAATATGTTTTGTGACCCAGAGAACATACAAGGCAGGGAAAGGGCCACAGCAGGGTATGGGTGCCACCAAAGGGCAGGTGGAAAGGATTGATGGAGGAAATCACAATCCTTTCTGTAAGTTTTTGGAGGTGAAAGAGCTGGAAAAAAACCAGAGAGACTGTCCAGACTTTTCAAGAAGTTGGCACATCTTTAGAGGATGACTTTCATGGATATTTTCTTGTCTGTGACTTTTCCATCATCTCCAGACAGATTGTTTTAAATCTAATCCTTGAGCCACTGCACTATTGATTGCAGGCAGCCACAGAGAAAGTAATTGCATCTATTTTATTCCTCTGACAGTTCCCTCTCCCCCTCTCCAGCCTTGAAAACCTGCCCTCCCATTTCCCTCCAGCCCATCTCCATGTCCCTCTGATCCTTCAGGTAACAGCACTCCTCATAGAAGGAGACGAAACACCACAATCCGGAAGCGCCAGTATTTCCTTCTTCCCTCTAGATGGAGCCGTGGGCCTTCCCTGGATTAATACAATTTACTTTGCTCTAAGGTCAAGGCTTTGTGGAGAGGGATTCAGCCAGCTGCAGGTACACCTCAGTGGCTACTCTGGCAGAGGCTGTGTTGCCTTACAGTCAAGAGACAAGATGGGTACAGAAAACATAGCATTATTATTATTATTATTATTATTATTATTATTATTATTATTATTATTAATTGAGTGCAGTCTGGGATAGCTGAAAGTCCTTCTCTGTTGTAAGATCTTTGATCGCTTGCCTCCTTTTTTCATTGTATTTTATCTTTTTGCCATACTTTATTGTCCTGAGCGGCCCTTCTCAGTGCAGTATAAAACAAACCACACGAGAGCATTAAACTGACCTGTGATACACAGGGAGTAGGATTTGTCTGTAGATAATGCTGTCTGAACTAGTCAAAGGTATTTTATAGTCAAATGAAGGGAACAGAGGTGGTTCCTCCTGGCCTGAGGTAGGTATCTGAAATAGAACAGTGCTGGAACCACCAGCAAAACTGCATTTCTTTCCAGGGATTTGAACAGGACCCCTCCACTTTAAATAGTTCATACGTGAGTTAAGCATTGTTCATATGTGTTATTGTTCATATGTGAGTTAAGTAGTTCATGTGTGTCTGCACGGTTGACACCTAAAGTTAGGGGACATGGAAAACATTTAAAACTTCCAAAGAAACTAAATGGCATCTATTTCCTCAGAGTACCAGACATAACACAGGCAAGACACAGACAGAAAAGAATAGTCTCATTTTGTTGTGGTAAACCTTGAAGGACATTGTATTCCCAGCACACAGGAACGGTAGATTCATTTTAGCAATGAAAAGATTAATTCTGAGCCAAACTAATCCCGGCCTGGAGATGGCTCAGGTGTGGCTCAGAGTCCAGTTTCAGTGGTCGAGGCTTTCTTTGCTGGCCTGAAGAGGAACTCCAGTGAGACCCGCAAGATTCATACTTGAATCCCACATTTATCCCTGTGTAGACTTGTTCTGCTTTGACACATTATTACATCCAGAGGAGAAGACGACAGAGAATCAGGTTTGAGGTCTGCAGGTTTTTGGGTCTGAGCATCACAGTGAGTAGCAGACAGCATGACAAATCTGTTCAGAGCTCCCAGGCAGGTCTGGGATGGTGGCTGCAGCAATTCCTACTAAGGGGTGCAATTTGCCATCACATTTATTCCTCTCCCTTCTTTCCGTAGGTGTTGTGGGGCAATAAAAATTAAGGTATCTTTCCAAGACATAATTTGCAAGCATAGTATTACACTGGTAATGTGCAGCTGCAGTTTTAACAGAGAGGCACCGTCTTCCCTAATCTTTCTTTTTTTTCCCACTGGGAAATGCATAAATTGCTGTTTTCTATGTCATTCTGCAGCAATGTCATCTGCAATTTTTCTCCTTTATTATACGTGGGGGAGTAGGAGGAAATTGCTTGTCACCCGGTGGCGATATGCAGCTTTTATTTACATGGGAAAGCAATAAAATTGATTGTTTCTGAACTGAACATGTCATTTGGCTAGAGTTCAAGGCAAAAGGGCATATGGGCAACCCTGCCTTCTAATCCAGAGAGGAGAGACTGCTAGGCACTGGTCTGGCCTCTACCATGGCCAGGTCACTTGCTCACCCACAATTTAACCATATGAAGACAGGGCTCTAACATGAATTGGTTTGATAGAAGTCTTGTGATATTTAATTAGATGGTCTGGTAAAACTCAAGAGAGTCTGAACAGGAGAGTGGAGATATCTTCACCTGATGGGCAAGTATTTAAGCAGAGATATCCACAGATGGCTGATAGAACACTGCACGCAGTTGGTTTCAAAACCATGTTGAAAAAGCAACAGTAGCAAGCACAGAAAAGGGCCTCGGATTCAAGAACTGGGAAAAACTGTGTTCTTAAGTTCTTAAGTGTTAACCCGACACTTATGAACTCTGACTGGAACTCGGTGATCTTTAAAGTCTCTTCCAACCCAAACTATTCTGTGATTCTATGAATTTATTCTGTGTAAAGTGTTGGAGAGTGAGAGTACCAGCACATTTATGAGAAAGTATCAGAAAACACTGACAAGATTTCAGTGCTATTAAGAAGGTCATAGAAAGAACCAGTTCACGGAAATAAAGCTTAAACAACCTGCCCTACTGAATCCAGGCTGGGTTAAGAAAGTGCAGTTTCAAAGCAAACAAGCAGACACCCAGCTCTCTCTTCCTGAGAAATGCATTCTGCTGTGGGACACAGCGGGGCAAAGAGAAACTCAAGTTATCCAGTAACTGTCCTCAGTGGGGAGTCAATTCTCAGTTCCATGGAGCTGTGCAAGGGAGGGCTGGTAGAGATCACTAAGGCTGCACCATCGGTCACTTCAGTAATCCACTGGAAACTCGGAAAATCAAGTTGAGCCATAGCAAGATGAAAGGATTTTCCTTCCCACTCTGTGACCCAGTAATGAGAGATCAGGGCTGTTTTACTGACAGGAATGTTAAGTGCTGTGATTTTTGAGCAAGACAAGTCTTGCAGGGCCAGTTAAGATCTCTGTCCACAAACTCTGCCCCAGTCATGTACTTAGGTCACGACCGCTAAAACAACTCTGTCCTTGGAGACTTCAAAGACCATTTTCACTTAATTCAGCATCTTTTCCTTCCAAGTTAGGTATTTATTTACACAAATACATCAGAAAGAACAGGTTGGGAGGTTTTTCTCCATTGTGATATGAACTCCTCGATATATTCCCATGGGTCAACTTTGCTCTGGTAAATGCCATCCCACTCCCTCTGGCTGTATCCATCATACGCAGCGTGAGGCCAGGCTGCAGCAGGAGCACCCCAGCCCAGCTGCCTGAATAACTGCTTTGCAGGCAAAATCACCTTTTTACGAAATAGACAAGACCTGACTAGTTTGTGGGACTCAGGGCTTGGAAGTGTCTGGGTCTGGTCTCATTTTCTCTGTGCATTTCCAGTCACTAGGATGACTCTAGCTCTTGTGCACTGCTTTATCCCACAGAGACGTGGCATTAAATATATGTATTCCATGTCAAGCAGCCCCTGCATTTAACCTCATGGAAGGCAACAAACTCCTTATACTGGTCACCCTCCCCTCTCCAGCTCACCCAAACTCTGTTTGAAAACGTGACTTATTGCAGTCAAGCTCCTCATGAGGAGAAAGGTGCCCTGAGCCTGCCCTGTTACAACCATAGCATTCACATTTGTCAGTGGCTGTCAGAAGAATACACAGGCTAGCAAAATACCCACCTGAATGTAGCTACTGTATTTTCTGGGGAACTATTTCTTTCTGCAGAACCCATAAAACATGTGCTGCAGCTGTAGCAGACCTCCTGAGAGGGGAATGGCATCCTAGAGTGTAACTCCATGCAGCAGCGCTGCTGGGAAAGAAAGTTCAAAGGCATCCAGCTCTCTCTAGAGGATACAGCTATGTGAGACCCTGCTGGATAGATGACTAGGTACCTGTTTTAGCACCAAAGTATTACAAAGAGCTTGTTCTGCCTCCAGGCAGTAATTTGCTGAAGCACATAAGACACGTTTCCCATTGGCAGGATGAAAAGAAAACTTTCACCCTTTTTTTTTCTTTTTTTTTCAAAACACTACATTATGTCATCTCTGAAAAGAGCTCTATTGTACGTGTGGGCCACAGCAAATATGCATGGAAGAGAACTAAAATGACAGCTTGTGGTGCTTATATAAACAACATTAACCCTGAAGGTCCGGGTTTCAGTTAACTCCAAAGCCTGGCTCGTACCAGATGCCTTGAGCTGCAATGCACAGGTATTGTGCAGCTTTCTTGTTGTGTTTTCTTAGCATGAAACTGGTGAAGTGCCTTGTCCATTTTTGTTTGCTTTATTGCAAGACTGGGAGGTAGGGGAAAAGTCCTGATTTTTCCATACCCAGACAGATGGTGTGTTCTGCTGGTTTCCCATTTGTATACATTGGTGAATATTTTTAATCTAGATTGAACTTGGAAAGACAGAGCGCAAGAAGCAAATTAGATTTTTCCCAGGCTAATTCTTCTCTCATTTCCTCCAATTTTACACCAGTGACATTAACAGGGTTAGCTCTTGATTTACACTGGTACCAGGGAGAGAAAAATGGGCTCTTGAAGAGCTGGCTTTAATTCAAAGCAGCTGGGCAGAAAAAAGGTGGTGTGGGAAAATCCTGTTCTCCAGGAAAATGAGAGCTGACATAGCCATTAGCTGTCCCTACAGATACCTGTTGTAATTTGCATTGCTTCAGAGGCGTAGCTAGTCATTCTTGCTGGATCTAAACCCCCCCACGAATGAATGGCTTTCTTAAATCAGTAAGTCAGAGGAGAGCCCAAGGCAGGCTGGAAGATGCTCAATCTAACTAGAATTCACTCATTTTTAATCTTACCCACTTCTCAGTGCAAAGCCTGGATCACCAAACAGGGAAAATTGTTTATTATTAAACCACTGAACTACATAAAATAATGCAGCAGGTGAAACTTAATAATTAAAATCACGGATGTTATTCTTTACAAGCTAGGAAACAGTTTCTCATGTTTTCTGTCAGAGCCACAGCTTTCTCAATCTGGTACCTTGCTGAAAATTGCTTTTAGCTCTTAATAAGACCTGGGGGAACAGAGTAATTTGCTCTGTTGATTAACATGCATTAAGCACGGGGACAATAATCCTTTTGCAATAGAAGCTCTGATTAAGCAGATAAGAGGACGATTAAGTAGGTGTTCAGCTCTGTTTGACTCTGCACATCAGTTTTATATCACCCTCTCTCATGGGCACTTTGGATTCCCAATAACTTCAACTGTGAAATCACGCGTTTAGATGTCTGCATATGGGTCTCAGCGCCTGCCTCTAAGGATTTTGATATTTTCTAATTTTTTCCTAATCTGCTTGGCATCATTTCACTGCAGTGGTGGTTTCCATGCTTTGGATCTCTGGGTGTCCAGGTGGCTTCTGAGGGGTGTTGTCATGATGCACAGCACAGACCAACAGCTTTTTATTCCCCCTGGACTGCATATAATCCACATTTATGCATCTGGGAGCAGGCTTTTCTCTTGAGTGGCTGCTATTCTACAGGTTGATCAGAGCCATCTATTACACAGGGCACAGGGCATTTCCACGAGCAGCAGAGCAGAGGATTTTCTATTTGGATGTCCCTGCCAGAGAACTACTGGAGAAGGGTGCAAAGACAGCAACACAGAGGCAGAAAGTGCTGATATGGCAGGCAGGCAAACACAAAATGGGAAAAAGCTCTTGGGGTTTGCACAGACCGTGGTGGTGCCACCAGCAGGGACCACCAGAGGTCAGCAGTGAATGGAAGGAACTACACTGGTGCATGGTCAAAGTCCTGCTAACAGATATGCTGCAGCCAAAAGGTTAGACATCTTGGGTGCATATCCTCTTTTTTCTTTGTGTTTTGGGGTTTTTTTGTGGGTTTGGTTTGGTTTTGTGTTTTTTTTTTTTTTAATAAAGGAGACGTAACACAGTCACTCATCATTAAATGCTGAGAAAGTTGGAGTAGTTCAGCCTGGAGAAGAGTCTGGGGACACCTTATAGCAGCTTTCCAGTACCTCAAGGGGGTCTACAAGAAAGGTGGTGACAATTATTAACAGGGCCTATTGTGATAGGACAAGTGGTAATGGTTTTAAACTGAAAGATGGGAAATTTAGATTAGACATAAGGAAGAAGTTTTTTGCACTGAGGATGGCAAAACACTGGCCCAGATTGCCCAGAGAGGTGGCAGAAATCTCCCCAACCCTGGAAACATTCACGGCCAAGTTGGACGGGGCCTTGAGCAACACGATCTAGCTGAAGATGTCCCTGGTCAGTGCAGGGGGATTGGACTAGATGTCCTTTAAAGGTCCCTTCCAACCCAAACTATTCTGTGATTCTGTGACTAGCCTGACACTTCAGACTGGGAAACAGAGAGATGGCCCTTTCCCATCTTCCTACCTGCGATAGCCAAATGTGGAAATGGATTTCCCAGGTGGTTTCTTTGGCCATGAGCAAGCCATGTACCACAGGTTCCCTCTTCTGACGGGAATAAGCAAGAGGACCTCCAGTCATGAACACATTATTCAAAGGATTTAATGAATTTGGGCAGAGTCACACAGGACATAACTTCTCCAGGGCTTGCAGAGCTTACTGGTCCTGTTTGGTAGCCTGTCACACACTGGCAGAGCACTTTACAGTCCTTCTTGCCTGGTATGTGCCCAAGCCACCAACAGGCTGCCAGAGGAAGCTGCTCAGAAATGGATGCTGCACGTGGTGTATATATCAGAAATAGTGGGGTTTGGACCCTGTTGGAACCCCTGCGGGTCCTAAATACTGAATTTGCTGTGGCAAGAGCGAAGAACAGATCGTTCTAATCATGGTGCAGTCTGTCTTCTGCAGCAGACTTTTTAACAGCTCAGGCAGAAATGCTGGATCTTTCAGGCACCTGAGGGAATTGTCAGACCCCGGATCCAGACCTTATCACTCACCCTGCTCACTCTCTATGTGCTACAGCCCATTAACACCACGGCTCTCCGGGCTCAGCACGTTCAGCTCCGCCGTGGGATGAGCTGCACAGCCAGTTCCACTGCTTCCCCCTCAGCACTGTCGTCTGCTGAACACCTCACCTGAAGGATTATGCAATTCAAAAGCCAAAAATAACTTTTTTCCCTGCTCTTTAGGGCTTTACGGTTGGCTGATACAGAGCAAAGTCTGGGACCAAGGGACAGAGGGCTGATTAAACTGAATTTAGGCAACAATTATTGTTTTCCTCTGCAGAAAAGATGCACAGGGAGGGACTGTATTTTCTCACCTTTGTCTGGTTTGTGCTCTTATTCCAAGCAGGAGAGAGGATGTATCAATGCCTCAGCAGACCTCAGGAAGCAAATTGTTATTATTTTATTTAAATCACAGTTCATACAACCCTGGAGTCCACAAGCTGCTACCTGAGGGGTCACGGCCTCCTTGCAGCTTTGTGGTTTTGGCTGCTTGGCCAAATGTCTTCTTGCTCCTAAAATATTTGCAAGGGTTCTCAGAGTAAGAATAGAACTTTTAAAAAATGATTGTAAAATGTGAACCTCCAGTTCATCAGTACTTGCAGAACTGTCTTCTTAGCAGCTCTTAAGCTCTAAAGGAGGCACTGGCAGCCTCCAAGGAAATCCTTTACTGGTGATATTCAAAAGAAGATGTTTGCTCTTTCAGAACTGAATGGAATCCTCAGCAGAGGGTGAAGCAGCTGACAAGACATTTTTCTCTAGCAAAAATTTCTCACCATTTCCTCTTTTTATTTTCCAGTACCTTCTGTGATGAAAATACAATACCCTAAATTTCATAACGGAATAGAAATTGCCCAAATTGTTTCCCTTTGAACAGCTTTAAATCTAATACTCTCTGATACTCTTCACATCAATAATCCACTCCTCACTTCACTGGCACCTAATCAATGAAAAATGCAGGAAAACAAGGGAAACCCTAGCAGAGAAATGAAAGCAAAACCCCCAAATCAAATACATCACTAATAATTCAAAATAAAGGCAACATTAAAAAAAAAAAAAAAACCAAAAAAAAAACCACAAAAAAAACAGGATTTCAGGACATTTTTCCAAACATGATTGTACTATTTCTTAATACTGGTAATACTTCAGACATTTTCGTGAGGATTTAATGTGAAATTGTCTACCCAAAGAGCATGCATCCACATGGCATATAAGACCCTTGCTTGTAATCAATATCCATCTTAGAACTTCTGGCACATTTAGCTTATTTAGCAGCATCCAAATTCATAAAACCATAGAACATTTTGGGTTGGAAGGGACCTTGAAAGGTCATTTAGCCCAACCTGTCCTGCAAAGAGCAGGGACAAGAGATGTGTCTCCGATAGTATTTTCTAGTGATTTACTGTGAGTCTGCTCAGATTGCTTAGATACTTAGAAACTGGAAATCAAAGACCCCCACAGATGTCCTCAAACCCTGAAGCCAAGTCAGAAAAGGACCTTCAAAATAGCGCATTTTTTTGGCATTCCTCAAACTTCCATAGGTGACTCCATGGATGTTAGTCGTCAGCGAAGAACTATGAGCTGGAAACTGCAGTAACAGCCCCAAAATGCAGCAGGAAAAAGCCCCCAAGGGTTTTGCACGTGACTAAAACAGATGAAGAACAAGAGCTAGGTGGGGGTCGATCTCATCTCCCAGGTAATAAGGGACAGGGCAAGAGGGAATGGCCTCCAGTTGCACCAGGTTTAGATCAGATATCGGGAAAAATTTCTTCACTGAAAGGCTTTTCAGGCATTGGAACAGGCTGCACAGGGAACAGGCTGAGTCACCATCCCCAGAGGTATTTAATAGTGTGGATGAGGCACTGAGGGAAGTGGTTTAGTGGTGGACTTGGAAGTGCTGGGTTAATGGTTGGACCAGATGACCTTGGAGGCCTTTTCCAGCTTTAATGATTATATGATTCTCTGCTCAAATATGCCATAAGCTGACTCTGCAGAGAACCATGGATGCTGGAGGAGACTACCCAGACCTTGAACCCAAATTCCCAGCAGGGCCATGACTCAGGAAGCCAGGACTGGACTTGTCTAAGTCTGGAGCATCTGCACTGCCCTTAACCTCTCATTCCCTGCCCTGATTCCAGCCTTAGATCCAAGAATTGCCATCACCACATTCATCTCCAAAAAAAGAACAGCAACAACCAGTACAGGGAACCAAGCACTGGCCCAATAACCCCAATGATTCCTCAGCTTGCAGTCAGAATAAACAGCTTAGCCAAAATCCTTTCTTCCCCTTCACACACGGGCCATTTTTAAAGGTCTAGGAAGGTCATGCTGCTGGCTGGATGGTGTAGAAATAAAATGGGGCACTCAGTAATGGAGGATATGCAGATTGCAATGGGCCCAGCTCGCCTTTTGCTTGGGACCGCTAAAACCCTTTGGTTTGTTTTTAATCTAAGCACTTGTCCTCGAAGACAGCGGAGAGACCAGCCCTTTCCCAGGAGTTCCATCCATGCCAGAGCCTGGCAGCATTCCTCCTCCAGACCATCAGCCCTCCTACGCGACGTCTTGAGAAACAGCTGCTGTTCCACAGGACAGCTCATGACCCTTCCCACATACTTTTGTGCTCTTTGCTAAAAATACCACCAGGGCTCCTTTCAGCTCACGTGCCCTACAGAGGGAGGAGCCCTGCACAGGCTGCACAGGCTCCACGCTGCAGCTGAGGCTGCTGGGCAGGCTGAGGTGACAGCGCAGTGTGTGCTTTGATGACCAGCAGCCCAGGGATGGGCGAAGGAGGAAAGCAGCTCTTCTTTGGTTCTTCTGCTCTCCTTCCTTTGTGCTGCTGCATCGCTTCAATCCACTCCTCCTAGCCCTATTTGTAACCCTTTGTGCCAAGTCCTGAGGGGGTTTCTGCTTCCGGCATCACCTCCCCCTCAAGAAAAACAATTAATAGAGAAAGACAGTATTTCCTGGACTTGAAAACACAACTAGAATAATCTAATCTGGTTCCTTTTCCTGAGCGCAGAGGTGAAGGAAAGTGCTGTGGGTATAATATGTTCAGTAAAGTACCAATGCAAGCACCGAGGGCTGTGGCTTTACAGTCTTTGGGAGAACACCTGGGGTTTTCTCAGGCTTCCTTGGTGGGTGCTGGTGTTTGAAAAGCAGCTGGTTATAGGAGACTGGACATGGTGCTCATGCATCTACAAAAATGTGGAAACTCAAAGACAGTACGTGTAGAAGGTAGATGCTCTTCCACTGCTTGGAGAGGGAAGGGCATCTGAGTTATCCCTATCCCCATCCCAGATGGGTTGAAGAACAGATCAGCTCCTTACATGAGCAGAGGGAATTGGGAAAACTTCCGGGAGAGAAAAGCAATAAAGCTCAGTGAAGCAGGCTGGGTCTGAGGCCTTGTAAAGAGTGACTCAGCCAGTGCCTCGCAGCTCTGGGTATGACTCCTTGCTGTAAAGAGCTCCTAAGCAGAGGTGCTGAGTGATTGCTTTATTGTTCCTTACAAACCTTGCTGTGAAATCCCTGTAAATATGTTTATGAGCTTGTCGGGGCGGCTTCCCCGCTGCTGGCAGTACTGTAAATAAACATGCGTGCCTTTGATTCACGGAAGTTCATCTTCTGGACTGCATTATGGGCCCTGGCTCTGCCTCCAGCTCAGACGTGGGGCCCCTCCTGCCCCGGCTCACAAGGAGCACGACATTTCTGCTCTCCAGTGAATAACTGGAAGGATCAGTGCACATGTTTAGCATTATACACATCCCCATATGGCAGCCTCGCTTGCATCCCCCTCCCTTCTCTTCCCCCCAGCAGAGCTCTGTGAACGGCACCAGTTCCAAAAAAGCAGCCTGTGGAAAGGCCACCATGCCTGGGGACAGTTTCCATCCACTGTCCTCCTTTCTCCCACATAGTAAGGACATTTGGAAATGACCCTCTGAGCTTGGGTGGGCAAAGCAAGATTTGGGGGATGCATGTTGCCTGCATCCAAGAGTGATGTTTGCAAGCATGGGGTGCATCTACATTTAAGGGCAGCCTCAAGAAACTCTACATATTTTGGCTTCCACTCTGCAGTGTGCAGGCGTAACCTGTGCCAAAACCTTGCTGATCAAGGTCACACAATGAGCCCAGCTGAAGAATCTGCCACCCCATGCTGTTTCCCCTGTCCTGCACAGCCAAGCTGCCTCTGTACCATCACAGCCTTGCGTTCAAAGCAAGCTGAATTCCTTGCTGTTTTACCCTAAAAGCCAGGATTTTGTGATGCCAGGAAAGTTGAGGCACTGCCAGATGAGTGGCCGAGGTGTCTGTGCAAAGGGGGTTCAACACAGGGAGGGACAAATCACAGAACCATAGAAAGGTTTGGGTTGGAAGGGATCTCAAGGATCACCTGGTTCCAGTTCCCCTGCCATGGGCAGGGACACCTTCCACTACGCCAGGTTGCTCCAAGCCCCATCCAACCTGGCCATGAACACTCCCAGGGATGGGGCAGCCACAGCTTCTCCGGGCAACCTGTGCCAGGGCCTCACCACTCTCACAGGGAAGAATTTATTCCTAATATCCAAGGAATCCTCTGCAGCCATCCCAATGCAAGCTGTCCAGCTCTGAGAGAAAGGTTCTCCAAATCTCAACACAAACCCAAAGACAGATAATTTTTACACATAGTAGGAGTCAGCTCCCTGCCATTCACACAGAATCACACACCAGTGTGTCCATGTGAACACATGATCCCTGCACACTGGATATACCCATGAACTTCAGTGAAACCTCCCCTTTTCCTTCCAGGCATCCTCCTGTCTCTAACCAAAGCGAACCACAGTCAGGGCTTCTTCAATATCAAACAGTGTGACACTAAATGTGGACTCCTAACCACTCACTCTCCTATTATGGAGTTAAAATATGGGATTGGTCCAGGAAACAATCTACATCAAAATAAAAGAACCAGGATATTTGCCCATCAATATAAACTGAACGAGAGACACACCAAACATCACAAAGAATCCCATGTGCAAAGAAACATCTTGTGCACTCAGCAACTAAAAAGCTCCTATTTTGTGTAATGCCTTGCAGCCCAACTGTGATCTGAAATGTTTGAAGCATAACTTAATAAATTGTGGTAGGCATAGACAGGAGACTAGAGAAATATTTCTTAGCTGGCTTTTGAAGTGAAACAGAACCAGTGCTGCAGGACAGCAGCTCCAGAGGACCAAACACCAAACAGAAGTTTCTTGCAGCGGGAAAAAAAGGACCTGTTTGTAAGCACAGGCCATGAGATGGTTTAGTGCTACAAGAGGCTGAAGCCAAGCAGGGGTGAAAGGTTTGGGCTGATCTGCACCTGCGTGTCAGCACAGCTGGATCTGAGTGCCTGTGGCATTGGGCTTGTGTACACAGAAAAGTGGGACTTAACCAAATGGCAGAGAGTGACCCTGCAGCTGGGGCACTGGGCCAGGGCTCTGTAGGTTAGCTCAGGTCAGGGCATATTTCAGCATGTTGTTTTCCATAACATGCAGGCACTGAATTTCCACACATACCAGTGGGAATCAGGTGTTGGTTTGCAAGCAGGATCGTGGGTCTCCTGCTTTCTGAGTCCTCTCAGTCACTTGGATCCTATGTATTCATAGAATCACAGAATGGTTTGGGTTGGAAGACACCTTAAAGATCATCTAATTCCAACCCCTCAGGTTACTCAGAGCCCCTTCCAACCCAGCCTTCAACACCTCCAGAAATGGTGCACCCACAGCTTCTCTGGGCAACCTGTTCCGGTGCCTCACCACCCTCACAGAGAAGAATTTTTTTCCTAATATCCAATCTAAACCTGATCTCTGTCAGTATGAAGCCATTTCCCCTTGTCCTGTCACTCCAGGCCCTTGTAAATAGTCTGTCTCCTTCTTTCTTATCAGCTCCCTTCAGGTACTGGAAGGCTGCAATAAAGTCACCTGAAGCCTTTTCTTTTCCAGGCTGAACAATCCCAATTCTCAGAGCCTTTCCTCACAGAAGAGGTGTTTGATCCATCCAATCATCTTCCCTCACAGAGCTGTCCTACCTTTGGACTCGCTCCAACAGGTCCATGTCCTTCCTGTGCTGGGGACCCCAGAGCTGATGCAGCACTGCAGGTGGGGTCTCACCAGAGCAGAGGGACAGATTCCCCCCTTCACCTGCTGCCCACCTGCTTTGGATGCAGCCCAGGATACAGTTGGCTTTCATCTTGTGGGTCTGCCTTCCTTGTTTATAGGGTAGGAATAAAAGTCCCAGTTCTCCTGCCTGCCTTGGATATTTAGATTGCTGCTGCAGCTTGGTTGAGATTGTCTCCCACTACAGGGTCCTATTAAGTAGCAGGATGAACTGAGAGCCCAGGAGTGTTGTGACAGACGCTCCCATAGCTGCCAGACCCTCCTTTTGCCCAGGCAGGGAAAAAGCTAATCAGGACACCAGTCTGGCACCAGGAGCAGCTGAATCTCATTTGGACCACCTACGCATTGTGAGGATAAGGAAACTGTCTCCAATTATATTCTGAAAAAGAGTCAGAAGAAACCTCTCAAAAGATCTCCCTAATTTCTGCCTCTGCAAAAATGTCCATTTTCTTTCTCTTTTTTTTTTTTTTTTTTTTTTTGTTAATCTCAATTTTCAATTTGTGGTGTTCAACTAAACCTCAAGCCTAATGAAGCAAGATGAGTGATGAAGAGGTCTGGTGCTTGATGATTTAGTTTAATGGTTTGACCGTGGGGTCTCAGCCTGGTATCTACAAAACAAAAGTTCCCGTCAATTCCCAGCTGTCTGTGAGAACTTCCAGAGAGGAACCAAGCAGGAGGGGAACCCTCAAGTAAAACAAAAAGCTAATGGGGCATTTCTGAGATATGTCTTCAGGAACATCCTGTGGAACCAGCGGGATTTGTCAGTCTGGCAATTTGCAGTTACAATGAACATTTTTCCAAAATAGATATCCGGAATATTTTTCCTGATATGTTCATTTCTTGCATCTGTGGCTCAGTCTGCCTCCAAACACTCCCATTTTTTGGAGAAACTGACATCCTACTCTGAACTCTCTGGTGTAGTCCCATCCTCAATTTCATCGTCCAGTTATCTGGCCTATGTGATTTCAGTGAAAGCGAAATTGAGAGGATTTCCTTCTCCCGGCATCTGGTTGTCAATTGATCCCAGAAACAATTCAGATTTATTGCTCCCATTTGATGGCTCATGGGAAAGGAATTGGCTCCCCAGCAGTAAGTCAAAAGATGGGAAGAGACAGTAGCTTGAGCAGTGTGACTGATGGCCACAGACAGAAATACTCTCCTCACTGCTTTGCAGGTCAGTTGCTGCACCTCAGACCTTAAACCAACATCTGGTGTGTGACCTTTGGATGCTGATCTGGAGCTTCACCTTTCATCTCCCTCCACTGCTCAAGTTTTCTTCTCTCTATTCTCATCCAAGCCATTGCAAATATTCAACTTTTCTTTTTCATTTCTCTTTGCTTTGGCTCCGCCAGGGCCTGAAGGCTCAAGACAGGAATCATTCAGTGTAACTCTACACCCTCTGTTGTGGAGATAGTCAAGTGAATGATCCAGTGGCCCCTTCTGGCTTGAAAGTCTCTTCAGACTAAATTCATAGTAGTAATGCTAATGCAAACATTTTGCAGATGCTTATTTCAGGACGTGGAATGTTTGTGATTCATTTTGTTTGGTGCCCCAGAATATTTCAGTTACAAACCGGCACTGACAAACATGTTTGTTAATTTATCAGCACTTAATTCAGTTCTAAACAAACTTAGAAATTCTTGTCCATTTTATTTCAGTATGTATTATTCATGCAGGCCCCAGAAATGCGAGTTTTGGACAAGCCCATTGCATTATTTAGCATGTCTGGACATTTGCTTTTAAATAAATTGCTTACAGCACATTAGGTAGTGAGGAAATTTTTAGTCCTTTTCCCTTAGTCTACAGGACTGGAGTGTCAAAAGAAGCCAGATCAGTACTTCCAACCAATATGAAATTTGCCTCAAAAAAACATAAATCTGATAGCTTCTCCAACTATGCAAAATATTTGGTCACGATGTTAAGCTCTTGCAAATCTATTATCTATTCCAGAAGGTGACCATCCAGAATCAAATAGCCTGGGTTTGAGTGCCCATTCACAGATCAACAGGATTATGTGCCTTTCAGGATTTGTCCTGATGGTAAAAAGGAAGCTTGAAGCAAGTTATGAATTCACATGATTCACAGCTCCTTTAAGTTGAGGTGATTCATCCCCCTTCTGCCAAAAACATCTCCAAAAGATCAGGTGCCAGGCCATCCTCATAACTGAACACAAAATCAACGCCAAAAAAGAGAGAGCATGCAAGGAAAGAGAGAAATGTCCAGTTAATCCAAACGCTGCTCTGTCTGTCAATCCAGATGCTTAAAAGATTTAACAAGGGGAGAGCTGCCACGTAGCCTGCACATACATGCTAGAGAACAGTTAATGTGCCCTAAAGTTTGATAATCTGAATAAAAGTGGATTTGAGAAATTGATTTGGTTTAACATGATCTGCTTTTTAGTGAAAAGGTTTTGAATCCTCAACAAGGATTAGCCACGATTAACTCATTTAAACACATTCACAGCTAAATGTGTACCCAATGCCCCAGGCAATAGGAGCTTTACCCTTTGGAGATTAAGCTAAACCTCATCTGATGGTTCTCCCACCCTTCTCCTGCATGTCTGCTTACTCTGCAAACAGCTCCTCTTGGTGTCACCTCTATCCTTCCTTTCATTGTGAGAGGCTGGAGAAACCAAGATGTGGGAATTTCTCCCCATTCATTCCCATCTGGTTGTGTTTTCCTCCCCTCATTGTCTGGTAGCAAAAGATATGGTCTGAGTCACACTCAGTTTGCCAGGTCACTGAAGAATCCCAACGATGGAGAGTCACCCAAGCAGCTGCTGCCTTAGACTGACGTGCAATCCTTCCCAGGGAAGGGGGTCTGTGTCCACCTCTCTGTTTAGAGACTACCCAGTAACAGGAATTAGTGCTTGAATTATATCTGAGCATCCAGAGCAGTTCTGCTGCCTTCTCCTTGCCTCTGGACCTGTCAGGACTCATTCTCTGTCTTAATGAACTAAATGAAATGAGGACATGGGCCTCAAAAGTGCCACTCAGGCATCCACACTGTTGGATTATTTGCATCCCCCTTGGCACGGGTCAGACCTGGGCCGGTCTCGGGGCTTGAGGCACAGGTTAGAACAGGGACCAGTGTGTGATTTGGATCCTGGATTGGGGATTAGAGGGATTAATACAAGCTTAAACGGCACAAATTGGCCTCAGAGCCAAAAGCAGCTCCTCCCCCATTTTATTTGCTGCTATGGACAAAGCTGCTAAGGTCAAACTAAGGATGTAAGAGTATCCTTGGGAAATGAGGGCAAGGAGATCCCCCTCCCTGTCAGACACAAGGAGAGGACCCGCCTGTAAAACTCATTTTACTCAATTGGTTGCAGTCCATGTCTGTTGTCTAGGGGTGAGTAACAAGGCTCCTTTCTCACAGGTACCTCAGCAAAAGTTAACACTGAGAGCTGAGGAGTCCTCCAAATGTGAAATATTTTCTGCCCATTAGATAAAATGAACTATGAAATTCCAGTGCCAGAGCTCATCAGAAATAATCAGTTTTTCCCATCACTTTTTTTTTTTTAATAAAGTACTATGATTTTTTTTTTAATCTCCACAGGAATGTTCTAGGGTTTTGTTTTGTCTTTGTTTCGTTTCTTTCCCAAAGGAGGGGGAAGATGTGTTTTCAGGACTAAAAGCACCTGGAAATAAAATGCATGATTTATACAAGACCTTAAAAAATTTATGCTTAGGCTCTTTGCATTTCTTGAGGTTTACTGGTGAACACTGGCATTCTGTGTCCAGACGCAAGCTATTACAAGGCAGATGTCTAACCTTAAACTGCTTCTCAGCAGACAGGCAAGCTGTGCTTTCTCACCCAGACAGTTTTGCCTTAATATTTTTTTTCTTTACTGCTTTTTTCTTTTTTGCAGCTTTTATTAGTTGTTTCTAAATTTAAAAAAAAAAAAAAAACAACTCTTTTAAAAACGAAATCATAAAAGATGAACCAAAACAAAGTGATGTGAAGAGAACATAGCCTGAGCCTCTCTGGCAGGATTAAGCTGCCCTTAGCACTAAATGGCAAAGTCTTGCTCCAAAAGCCCAGGCAATACAAGATATGGAGAAACTCAAATCTAATTAGAAATGTAGCTTCATTTAGTCAGAAATAATTATGTCACTTATGTAGAAACTCCATGTTGCTACACCATCCTGGTGATTCGGTGCAACATTTACAAAGTTTTTCTCTCTTTTATTTGCTAAAATATTAATGCAAATGCAACATTTGCCAAAGGCATTGGATTCAGTATCCTCTGGGGTAACACACTGCAAAATGTGACTTAAAGGGGGCAAGAGCTGCAGGGAGAAGTAGGTTCCTGCCCTGAACATTTAACTCTGCTTGTCCTCAGGATGCCCTGGGTCTCCCTCTGAATCACCTCCATCCAAAGTTCTCCAGAGCCTCAGGTTTCTCTCACTGACCCTAAGCAGAAGTGCTGAGACATAACATCCTGTACTTGGATCAGGGACAAACCAGACCTTGAAGTCTCAAGGGCTTGGTGGTGCCCAGAAAATTCCTCAGAGAATAATTAATCTGTTCTGCCCTGGATGCTCACCTCAGGATGAGCTGAATCACCTTTCAGAGGTTCTGTTACACTTGGACAAAATATCCAAACACCATATAGTGCCTCTTGTTCTCCCAAAATACGCACAAGTGACCACCTCTGTCCAGACCACGGTGCAGGATCAGAGGACGCCACAGGGCAAGGACCACATCAATCAACTTCTCCTGACTCTGAGCCTTTGCAAGATGGTGCCAAGCACCGTATGGCACCAAACATAAGTCAGACAATCAGACAGTCCTCAGAGTATATAAATACTTTTTTGAACATGGAGTCCTAGAGCAGGTAAGTGATGAGGAGGCAATGCTGCAGGTGGATACTTTGTTAGAGACCTAGACACCTACTGAGGGCTGTGAATTTACCTAGATTATGTGTTAGCTAAGAGCTGGGCATTGCAATGCCTAAAAGACATTATGGCTGCATCTTCTAGACCCTTCATGAGAGGGGAGTGGGAAAAACAATGAAAAACTTTCCAACACACTGCTACAAGCCAAAGCTCAATCTGACTGAATAGTTATAAAGTGAGAGTAACTCTCTGGTATTTTCCCTGCACCAGCTCAATTTCAAGATCATAATTTAGAGCGCTTCACTTCTTTCAGCCTAAACAAAAGCACTGATCACTTTAAGTAGTGCCCACAACTCCTTAGTTCTGTTTTTACACTTCTGTCTTTAAAAGACTTTTTTTTTCCCCTTGAAGCTCAAGATCAGCATTATAAATTGCTTGCTACACACAGGGAAATGCCACTAAGTTGTGTACATGGCTCTGCCTTTGGAAAAGCTGGAAGAGAGTTTATGAGAAAACTCAGGAAAACAGCCTATTTAATGATGGCCACGCCGTGTTTTTCTGCTTATGATTAACACCAGAGAGCTGACACTGCTTAGCCCAAATGGTGTTTTCAGCACAGCTCTGGGAAGGGTCCAAAGCTTCTTTTTGTTAATTTGTCAGAGTGGATTAATTTTTCAGCGGCCCATTACTTGAATGCAGCCTGCCCAGCTTCAGGCTTCATTGTGAGAAGCCAGTGATACTGAGCTGACAGCAGTCGTGGGCAGACAGACTGAGCCCAGATGTGGCACAGAGCTGCAGGAATCTTTCGAGGACATCTGGAGATCAGCTTGCTGCTCATGAGTAAGATTCAAAGGATATATCTCAGACAGAGCTTACCTACTTCCACACCACTTCCCAAACAAATCAGTGCCAGAATCACAACTGCTGGTTCTTGGAAATTATCTGCCCTTGACTTACAGCCCTAATGGAACACCCAGAAAGACTATATACAGCACAAATGTTAATAAAGCACTGGATGCCAACCCTGAAATATTGCACTGAACAGGCTCCTGTTCAGCACTGACTCTCACTTAACACCACTAAGAACTTCTAAAGAGGATCAAGTCCCAGGAACTACAGACAGCCAAGGAGAAGCTTGGTCAAATCCAAACTTTTCATCATTGGGATAGTGAAGGACAGAGGTATCAAAACAAATGGTTGTGATGAGCAGGTCTAAGACTTTTTCAGGCAGGCACATACTGTCTTACCCCATGCTCTGAACTAATCATCTCTGTCCCACAATGCAGAACTGCAGCACAAAAGCATCAAGTTGCTGTCTCTGCATGACTTCTTATCGCTAGGACAGCACAGAAGAAACAATCTCAACATAGCACAGACCCCAGATAAAAGGTATGGGAAGCTGTGTTTGCCTGTCCAACACTCTTTATTTCCAGCTAGACAAATGTTGCTGTAGCAGAGACACTGGCCCCCATCCATACACATCCACAGGGTGTTAGAAGTGTCCCTGCTTCCTGTCCCATTTGCAAAGCCACAGGTGAGTCTATACATAATTCTGTATATGAGGTAAATGAGAAAACTAGGTTTGATTCAGACATAAAGGTGGGTTTCTCTTTAGCAAAACCAGAACATTGTACTTTTTACTCCTGTGGATTCAGTAATTGCAGTGGAGGTTTTGCTGATTTCATTGATGCATTTATTGACCACTTTCTCTTGTACAGCCTTAATCAGCATAACTCTACCGAAGCCAGTGCTTAGATGTGGCACTTTTGAACATGCTGTAGAGGTGGAATTGACAGTGCTGGGCTAATGGCCAGACTCAATGATCTTAGACATCTTTTCCAGCATTAATGATCTTATGATTCTCTTGCATCCTGTAACAGATCAGTGTAGAAGCTTCTCTGTAGTTCATTTGCTACTAATTAATTTATTAGTTAATAGCATGGGACCTTCTTAACCTCTTATGTATACATTCACAAAACAGATGAAACATCAATCGCTAAGAATAATGTGATGGAAAAAAGCAGCACAGAGTGAAATTCAGGCCCTTTGCCATCTGTTCTCCTAATTGTTCTATATTCAAAAAGAAAGATCTACAGCACAATCATCTGCTTTACCTGAATAAAGAAGCACTTGCATAAATCAACATGGATGTTGGGAGGGTTAAGTCTGAAATTCATGAGCAAATGACAATGACAATTGAATGAAAAATAACAAAGGAATAATTGGCAAGACTGCAATATTAAACATGATGGAACAGCTTGCAGAGACCAGCAGTGAAGCCCTGATTTGGATGTACCTTCTTTTTCATAAATGCAGGGTTACATTCTCAAAAGCTGCAGATTCATGTGGCCTAAAACAGCTCCTTATGAACCTCAGCAGTCTTTGAGAGGAGAGCTGTTTGTTGCTGCCCCAAGGGATGCTGAGGTACAGGGTCCTGTTCCCCCAGAACTCCCCATCCCAAAGCTCTTGTTGCTCTTGAGTTTTGGTAACAAACTCTTTAACTTGTTAAACTTCACAGCTTTACAGTGCTGAGTACAAAATCCTTAAGCACAATTACGCAGAAAGGCAAAAAACTTACAAATTCTTTGAGGTGGACCCCCAGAAAGTAAAATTAAGTTTTTATTGTGGTTGAATACACAGTGCCCATCTTCTAGAGGAGCGCCTGGCCATCGGCATAGAGGACTGACTATTGCTCAGTTTTGTGTGTTTCTTTGTACTTATGTGTGCATGTACGTGCATTTTAATGTGCTTCCAGTTCTCCAGCTGAAGTTTTCCTTTCTGCATGGGATAACAGAGTGCTCCCTGTGACAGAAAACAGGAGGGATCTCAAAAATGTTTCTAAGTTCTGTGAGCAAAATGTGAGACTGAACACTTACAGCAAGAACTGAGCTGTGGTCTTCAGACCCCTACAACCTCAATATTTATAAATCACCTCATCTCTCACTCAGAAAAGGAAGAGCAGCAGCAAAGCTTGGCCTATGTCTGAGGTGCTGAGGCTTTCTGTACTACAAAGATTCATCTGCACAAAGGCAGAAGGAGGAACCTCTACAGCAGCAATGAAGGTGAGGACTTTAAATACAAAAGACACCAAAAACTTTGCTAATTCTCAGATCTTTCTAACATAAGTCACAAAATACTTTGTAGGCTGAAAAATCACAGGCACTCATTATTTTCAGGGCATGGTGAGCAGTTGCACTGTGCACAGTGTCATGTTTATAAAGCGTCTTTGCCCAATGACTGCTCAAAATACACACCACCATTAAGTTATTTTGCCTCTGCTGTTATGAGGCAGTGAAGGACAATGTGCCCTTTGAAACATAATGAATACACTGATAGAAGGTCAGCAAGGAAATTATGGCCATGTTATGAATAAAACCAAAGATAAAATACGACACTAGAATCACATGACATGGAATTGAGGTTGAAAGCTTAAAAAATTCACAACCAAGGCAATTTTGTATTTAGAGGTTTGCAATTATAAATCACATTGCAAAGGTCCCTCTCTCAGAGGAAATAGTTGGTTTTGAGACAAATGACTCTAAAGCAATACTCAGAGTCCTGCACTGAACTAATCAGTGCAAGTCACTTCCCTGGACCTTGAGTCCATCAATATTTCATACATCAGATGGAAGTTCTACCAGTTTTTATAACTGTTTTGCCCTAAGTAGCTTTACTTTATGCAAGAATGCACCCATGCTTCTGTTATTTCCATAGGATCAGCAATAAATTCAGAACCCTGCTTAGAAATCAAAAATATTGTTCTTCCACATCATCAATACATTCAATATCTCACAATTATCATGAGGTGAATTTGGTTAGAGTCCTCTTGAAATATCTTGAGATTTCCTCCCCTCTGAGCAGTAGATAGTGCTTTTCCACCCAAGCATAGTTAGGAGAAACATCTGCTTGATGAAACATATTAGGGCCATGTTGCCATGACCTAAACAGGACCTGTCTTAAGCCTTATGGTTGCTCCACTCCACAGACTTTAATCTAAGTGTCTCATTACTCTCTGGTATTTAGACATTCCTTTAGCTTGGACACCTAAAGGAGTGTTGTGTAACCAGAGAAATCTGAGTTTGGACCTTTGCTCCCATCAACAACCCAGACCTACCTTCTCCCAGGCAAGTGTCCCAGCTCCTGTGTCATTTTGAAAGAGCACAATGTCTACACAGTGAACACACTCAGTGCAGCAGATCTCGTAGGGCATTTGGATGCAGAGAATTTCTTCAGTTATTCACAGTGTCAAATCTTAAATACCCAATACTGGCCATAGCTATACACTCAAGAGAGATGTAAGCACCTCCGAAGGAAGGTTGAGAATCATAAATAGGAGATTCAAGATGCACTGATCCATTCCCCACCCATATGCTAAAATTGCCTGACGATTGTTATCCCCCTGCACACCTGAATTCCCTTTCTCTATGTTTTTATATTTGTCTTGTCTGCTGAATTAGGCAGATACCCAAAGGTGGTCAGTCTCTTTGGGTGCTGGCCAAGGACTAGGCACAATACCATTTCATGATGCCATGCCCAAACAATGCTGCAGAGATGGGTTTTTTTCCCTGCTTTTGCCCTCCAGCTCTGAAATGGACACGCTCATCAGAACAACACACTGCTGTCCTCTCAGGCATATTGGGAACGTTCTCTTTGCAAAGCGCCCCAACGCTCCCATGACCCTGCGAAGAGGAAGGAGGAGTCATTGCAGCCATGATACAGTTTGATAGGGAGTTGGCAGTCAGCTCCAGAAAATGAAGCCTGAGGGAGCAGTGTCTGCAAGGAAACACCTCACTGTTACCCCAGCAGACATGGAACCAGAGCATGTAACCCTGTTATTAATGGTATCCTTCCCTGAGGGACTTAGAGGTGGCTGTCAACCCTCATCCTAGTTTTGATTTGAATGCCTGATCCAAACAGCCTGGAGGGCTTTCACAGAGGCTGGAGGGGGGCACACCTCCTCACTAACAATATTCCTCTGCCACACTATCAGTGTCCATGGGAGAGGAATGATTGCAGAGGCTTCACCTCCGAGTGGTGGCAGAGCAAGTGCTCCCCACACACCAGCTTCCCCCGTCCTGCCAGACTCTCACAGCCCCAAGACATGCTTTGGACACAAGATGCCATTTTTCCTCTCTGAGCTCTGAGCCATCTGAATGATGGCTACAAACTCCAGCAAGCACTGATGGGACCTGGTCCCATCAAGGGCCTCCAGTGAGTTTGTCAGCATGATGCCAGGGAAGTGAACTCAGGACTTTCCGCTTCTCAACTGCATAAATAAAAGGAAAATCTCCAGTGACTACTTTATTAACAAGCCAGTTTCAATTAATTGGGACAGCTACTGCTCATGGACAGAAGTCTCACCCCATGGGCAGGGCTATCAGTTGAAAAGGGTACTGATAACTCAGGGTATCGATAGCTCAGGGTATCGATTGCTCAGGGTACTGATAGCTCAGGTTATTGATAGCTCAGGGTACTGATAGCTCAGCGTATTGATAGCTCTATGCTCTTTCTGGGTTGCTCTATCACCAGCATGTGGGCCAGAGCACACCCTGCATTTACCCAAAGTGCATTGCCCATGGGGGACACTCAGTGTCACACATTATGCACTTAGCAGGAGCTTTCCAGACCATCTAAGACCTTTCATATCACACACATCAAGACCTTCTCTGAATTTCCACCTGATCCAGAAGGTGGAATGTCTTCCAGAAAGAAGAATGTCATTCAGAAACCCCCTACACTGATGAAAAAGTCTCCGTCACATAGAAACCATCACGTTAACATTTCTTCCAATCCCTAATTTTTGCTGTTATTGAAAAAGTCTGGTTTTATGTGCAGCCTGACTTTAGCTTCAGCTTCACTGGCTCCTGGTGAGTGGGATTAGCTAAGTAGTTTTCAGCACAACATTTCTTTTCTCAAAAAAAAAAAAAAAAAAAGACAGATTTGTGGAAATGGGTTAGTTGTAATGAGGTTTCTCAATTCAGCTCTTCATCCCTGTTAGGCAATTTTTAATTGAAATATTCCAGATTACAAGTCAAGAAGTATGGGGGTTTTTCTGTCACTATAGCAGCTTGATATGAACTAGAAATGGCCCAAATCAAAATGACACATTCAGAAACTATTTAGTCCTTCATCCTTTCACTGGAGGAGGTCTGTGTGGGTGTATTAGACATAAACACTGACTGCTCTCACTGCTGCTTTTGCTTTTCAATGGCAATTTACAGTAAGGAAGTGAATATAATTAGTTCACATTCAAATGGCATTTTTCCATCCTGGAAAACTGAGCATAATTCATAGCCAGTGTATAAATAAACCTGTGGTAAATCATATCCCACTGGTTGGCCATAGAGCTCCAGCCACAACAAGAAGAAATGAGATTTTTCTTTCGTGGAAGGTAGGAAGAACTTATTCCTCAGCAGAAAAAGTTTTCACTGCTGAAGGTGGCTTGTGTTCTGGAAATAAAGCTTATAAGGCTTGAGCTTTCATCCCAAAGGAGCAAGTAACATAGTGGAGACTGTGCCATGGCCTATGTCACCAGGCAAAGAAGCCTCCAGAAGGAGGCTGGGAGGGATTTTGGAACGCCTGGATGTTGGGGAGAGGGACCTGGCAAGCAGGGTGCTTAGATTCAAGAGGTTCTCTGTTTCTCAGACCTCTTGTTCCTGACCTTCTTCTCTTCTCTCCTTTCCTCCCCTCACCAATGAGCCAGAGTCCATTCCCTGATGGACCTCAGACCTCAGCAAGTGAGCTGGGGAGAGGCTCCTCCTCACCAGCCTCATCCCATCTTGTGCTGCTGGTGTTTGTCCTCCCCTGGTGCATGAGGGACCAGCACCTCTGGTACTGCAGCCCTGACCATAGATCCAGGCAGAAAAGCCTGCTGAGATATTAAAGGAAGCATCAGGGGAGTCTCAAAAGCATTCCAAGATTGTGAGTGGCAGCTTTCAGGGTCTTGTCAGACAGCGTTCAACCTTCCCTCCCAGGAAAAGCATCCTCTGGAAGTGTTGTCTGGGGAGTGTGTAGTCTTCAAGGCACTATCAGTAGCAATCACTTTTTCTGGTTTTTCAGTTAGTTCTCAGAAGAAACTTGTGATTGCCAGACCACTTCCAGTTCCAGGAGAAAAATCCTGCATTGGTTTTGGATGCAAAGTGACCCGTTCTGACTCACATTGGTTTGCTTGATCCCTCTTGAACCTTTTCTCTTAAACTGTCCTTTTAAAAGATGCCAGGAATGCACAGATACATCACTGGTACAGTAATCACTTTGGGAACTTGGACACCCAGGACAGCTGTGGCCTGAAACAGCAACACACAGAGGTCCAGTTGGGTCTGTTACTTCAGAGCAGCCAGCAAAGAAAGAAATTAATACAAAGAACAGTTCTGAAAAACCATCAGATGCCTCTGAACTCTGCTGTTCATGGGTGGTCTAGAGGCTTCAAAAATAAAGGAGGAAGGAGAAATACTTCTGTCCCCTCTAAACAATCCATTCGTTTAAAAAGTCCCCTCACACCAGAAATGAGGAGAGGACCATTCCTCATAAAGGGCAATTTCAAAGACTTTTGCAAGAAATGGAATGTACAAATTACTGCCTTTTCAAAAGCCAAAGGATGTTTTTCCAGCATAGCACCACATCCCAGAAAAGTGCTGTGGGGAGTTTTGGTTTCATTCATGAGTAATATCAGACTCCAAACACCACCAGAAAATAAACAATCCAAGTCAATGCTCTGGAAGAAACTGCAAAGAAAGGTACCTTTTCACTTAGATGTCCCATTTCAGGGCTTTTAAATACATCATTATAGCTTATATTTCTTCACGAAGTCATAATGAAAAGGGAAAGGTATTTTCTAATAGTACAAAGAAAGAAACTTGACTTTTTTTCCCATCTGCTGTCACTCTTTGTCCTCAGAAAGTTTTTTCTCCAGAAACATAAACTCATTATGCAGGAGAAATGATTGAAGCTCTCAGGAGGTGCCAAAGGGGCAATGTTTGCATTTGGCAAAGGACACAAAGCCTTGGCAGAAACAGGTTCCCCCCAAGACTGCATTTCCCCTGTTCGGACTCAACATGAGGATTTCCTCTCCTTCTCAGCCACCCAGCTTTGCTCAGAACAATGTCCTTTGACAGAAAAAACTATCCAAATCCAGGTTTAGATCTTTTTCCATTCCACCACCACCCCTGCCCCCAGTCCACATGCTGTTCAACAGAAAAATGGCAGATGAAATATTGAAAAGCCAAGGTCCATTCTAGTGCCATAAATCCATGTTTCCTCAGCAGCTGGCGGAAAACAGGTAGCACAGGTCCCCAGCCACCTAGGAAAAGCAGAGAAGGAAAAATCAGCCACAAGAATGTTGTCTGCCACAAATTACAGCCCTGGCCATAGCTGGGCAATCTAGGGGTGAAACGGGAGGAGTACTCCAAGAGGTTACTCAGTAAAGGAGTAACATAGGAGGGACATGGAAAAGAAAAAAATGCTTCCAAAAAATCACAGATTAGGCATTAGCACAACAGCATATCCCTCTCCACTGGCTAGAAGTTCCTCTAGTAGTACAGCTGATAAGAAAACATCACATATTCTTCAAAGAATTCTTTTTTAAAATGAACGTCTTCAAATGAAAAAGAAAAAAATCCCCACAGGAATATTTTTCCAAGCACTTTATTTAGACTCTATTATTATAGAATGAAGTAAAATAAAACACACTTGGATTTGCTTAGATCTTGGGAGGGATCCTGTGGCTTTAGTTTTACCAATTCATTTTTTCATTAGGGTGGAAGGTGAAAAGACAAAGCAGCTGTAACAAAACATAAAATCAGGTGGTGATTTTCTGGAATTAAAAATGCATCCATACTGGTGAAGACTCTCAGCCATACAAGGAGCAGTAGAGGTCACTTGGCTTGTTAAACCTGGAGGAGACCAAGGGGACACCTCACTGCAGTTACAACTTCCTCATGAGGGGAGAGGAGGGGCAGGCACTGACCTCTGCTCTGTGGTGATCAGTGACAGAACCCGAGGGAATGGCCTGAAGCTGTGCCAGGGGAGGTTTAGGTTGGATATTAGGGAAAGATTCTTCATCCAGAGGGGGGTTGGACACTGGAATGGGCTCCCCAGGGAAGTGGTCACAGCATCAGCCTGACAGTTCAAGAAGTGTTTGGACAACGCTCTCAAGCACATGGTGTGACTCTTGGGGTGTCCTGTGCAGAGCCAGGAGTTGGACTTTGATGGTCCTTGAGTCCCTTACAACTCAAGATATTCTATGATTCGGGACTTTGAAATGTTTTCTGGATGATTCTGACAGTCCTGAGTGGTTTGGGAAGCAGCTACGTGTTAGCAAGTGCACAAGTGCAGTGTGAAGCCATCACTGACACATACATGTAGGTGGGTACCTTACCACCAGTCTGCTCCTGCACCCCACATTAGTGTCTTCTCCAGCATCAAAAAATCACTGTTCCTCATGTCCCTCAGGAACTGGTTCCAGAGCAGCAGGCCAGGGAATGTTGCCATTTTTGACAGGCTGCAGTAGGAGTGGTGGATATCACATACGCCTGGCCATGTTCAGATGTCCATCACATGTCCTGACCTCAGTGCCCCGGTACGGTGTCAACAGCCTTTGGTCATCAAAGAGTGGCCCCATTCCCTTGGCTCTTGTTGAAGCCTCAGCACCAGGGACCCTTGTTTGGTGAGGCAGCAGGAGTCCCCCTGTCCCTCATTCCCAACCATCAAGGGGTCTATCAGAGGTTCAGTGTGGAGCACCTCCTCTCCTTCTGGGGACCTTCCTGAGCTCCCCACCAGTGGTCAGACAGAGGGAAAAGAGAATCGGTGTTGACATCCCTTAAACCTGACTCTGGAGTTATTCTGTCCGTATTTCCAGAAACTTGAGCAAGGAATGTATCTCATTCCTCCCCTCAGCAAGCACAGACCTCCCAAGGGAAATCATGGGCCAGTTGCACTCGAGTTTGCCTTGAGGACAATGCCATCCATCCTTCTGGAGAGATCCACCTGGGGAACTGATTGGCTCTCATGATATGAGCAAGTGTGCCCCTAGAACACACTTCCCAGAGCATCCATGGCACACACCCCTCCAAGCAGCGTCGTGGTCATGGTTCAGCCCACACATCGTTGCCAGGGACATCACCCCAGTGCCCCAGGGCTCCCTGGTGCAATAATCCCAATGGTGACATGACATCACTGTCACGGGAATAGATCCATTCAGTGCCCAGCAACTGAAAACCCCCAAAGCAACTGATTTGCTTAAATATTTGCTTAAATGTTACTAAACCACCACATCACTCAGAGTAAGAGAGCACCTTCAGCCCAGGGGTGTAGGAAAGCACACATAATGATGAGCTGCCCTGTGAGGAACCAAAACCATTTCTGCCTTTTTGACTGGTTGTGTTTAACTGAGAGTCCTTGAGACAACCACAAAAAATAGAGGAAACTACGTGAAGGGGCAAGCTGCACCACTTCTAATGAGTGGACAAGCAAAGGCAAGCGACACTGGGAATTATTTTTTGGGGTATCTAAGGACACTAGAAACTCAGATCAGATTATCAAAACTTCACTACGGTGAAACCTCCACAATGATTCTGAGCAGAAGGATTTCTGGGCCAGTCTAAGATGATTAATTGCTTGTGACACCTCCAGAAACTTGAGACACTCCATGAAGCACAAAAGGAAATTCAGATTCCCTGCAGCACCACAGGCATATGCTGTACATCCTGGCAGTACCATGGCTCAGGGAACTCATTTTATTTGTGTAGCCCCTGGGGTGCTGGGAAGGATGGCAGGCAAGGGGTTAAGTAGTGGCACTGTGGTTTCTGGAAGGGAAAGGCATGCCTCATTAACCAGTTGGAATTCATCGAGGATATGAACACCAGGGTGGACATGGGAAAGGCAGCAAACACCCTATTACTGAGATTTGCAGGGTACATTGAACACAGGTCCACAAAGGAGGTCAGTGCCCATGGCCGGATGGTGGCGGGAGGGGAAAATGGCCCTGAGAGGTCAGGGGCCATGGGGAGAGAGTAGGACACCAAGCAGGGTGTCTGACTGGAGCAGATATCCCCTCTGCCACCTCTCCATGCACAGCATGACGTCTGTAACCAGCCTCATCTGCCCCACCAGACTGGAGGATAATGAACGTGCAGTCGATGCTCTGAAAACCTGACCCATCACTTCCCTGTGTTCATCTTCTCCCAGGAGTGCAACCCTCAGATTTCCAACCCATCACACTCATTTACTAAGCTAATGTGGTACAACTGCACGGCTCTGTGGTTGCTCATCCAAGTATCCTGCAGCTTGCAAGAGATGTGGAAGTGTCCAGCACAGGGACTCCAGTGCTCGAGGCTCACCTGCCCCAAGCCTTGGGCCCAGCAGATGGCACATGGCAACTGCAATGCTGCTCCTTTAAATACAACATCAGGTGCTTCCCTCTATGATCAGCTCCAAGTCCAGGATTGCTCTGTTATCCTGTTATAAAATTCTAGAGTTAAACAGAGGCACAAAAAACAAATTCACATGTAAAACGAACTCAGCATCTCTTTGCCCAAAAGGTCAGTGACTAGGAATTTCATTCAGGAAACAGGAAAAATTGATTCCAACTCCTTTATCTGTCCTGGGCAATTTGAAGAGTGTTATTCTGGAAATAATATTGCATTTTAATGTAAAAAATTAAGTAAGCGTGGAAGTGAGAGAGCAGAGCTATGCATAATCTCCTGTAAGAGAGATACTGGATTCACAGTAGGCTGGTAGAAAAGGAATTGTTCTCTGCTCCCCAGCTCTATGAGTGTTTTAGTATTTCACACAACACACTGAGCACAACACAGAAGGTGGAAACCAGACAAGTCCAAACCTCTGTATGCTTAAGATATTCTTTTGCAGGGTAAGAAATGCAGATTTGACCCCACCCTCAGTGAATCCAGCTCTTCCATACTCCAGGTGACTGGTTTTGCTCCATTGCTAGAGCATTGCAAACTACCAACTCCTGCCCTACGAATTTTGACTGTGTTTCATGTCCCTCAGACAAGCTATTGAGCACTTTTGAGACAAACTGAGAAATAGTTACCAAATGACTTAAAGTCTTTTCCATAGCTCAAAGGATTGCAGTTTTTCTTTTTCTTTACTCAAAGTCTTCTTAGAAATGCAAGTCCCTGAGACAAAATAGGAGCTAGGAAGTACGTGAAGGTATTGCTCGCGTTGTGAAGACAGTGACACTACTTGTGTTACATCTTTTTACCTAGGGCAAGGCTGGGATGGGCTTGTCTGCTCAACCCTGCTCCTTTTTATTTCAAACTTCATCTGGAAGATTTACAGAAGCACTAGCAATGCTAAGGGAGGACTGTTCATCCATTTGTAACTCGAGTTTGGTTGTGATTTACATTTGAAGCAGATATTTTAATCCCACAGTTGCATATCAGGTATACTCAGATTTACCACAGTTGTTCTTTCCTCTGGTCGAAAAGAAGTCATTTGGGAAAATCATACACATAAATCCATTCATTTATAACATTTTTAAAATTAGTTTTTCAAGCCATCTCCCAGGACACAGCATTCTAAATCTGAAAATATGCTGTCCTTTAATCACCAAGGTTGAGAGATTGTATCATTGTAGGAGAAAACACATGGCCAACAGAACTGACCCTGCTAACCTCACCCTGTCTTTGCTCCTCAACACCCTCAGTAGAGCGTGTTCGACATTCCAGCTAAAGCACCTGGCGATGCATCAGGGCTTGGGACCTGCCTCCTGCTTTATTTCTAAATATTAAATGCAAAAATTACATGCCAGTTCAATACTGAGCCTTTTCTCTTGAATCTCCACAGGACCAGACCCGGAATCACTCTGCTGTGCTCAAGTTGCCTGCCCAGGTGAAGCCACTTCTCACCATCCAGCCTGACCTCTGACACCGCCAGCGCCACCAACTGCAGTTACTCAGCTTTGTGCTCAGCCTGCAAGAGCCTTGAGAAGTATTTGTGGGCACTTCCAATACAGCTTTCCTCATCCAGGGAAAAGCCCCAGTGATCCCAAAGAGTGCCAAGAAGGCCCCAGGTGCCAGGGGTCTGCCCCACCATGCAGCTGTTTGGCACAGCACACGATCCCTTATAACATCCACGGTCATCTTGTGGGCAGGTCCACCCATCTCCATCTCTCCTTAAGGCTCGGGAAAAGCTCTGGGTAGTTAGAGCTTCTGATCTTTATTTTCCTTGCAAACCTTTAAGATTCTGGAAATAATATTTCCATGCCTAAATGACAGAGGAGCAGACCCCAAAGCCATGCAGGCTACAGCAGTGTCGTGCAGATGTGAGAAACACTGAGTTCTGTGACTGAGGTGATGTGAACTGGTGCTTGAGGAGTGAAGAGGGTGGTGACATCCCATTGAAAACTCCAGGGGACAACTGAAGAAGCACTAAAACATTGCACTTTTTCTTCCATATTTTTTTTTTTTTCAGTTAATTTAACATTTGCTTCTGTCTCAGGTATGATTTGAGTCTGAGGGACAGACTCAAAGAATCACAAAATCACTTTGGGGTGGCCCCTTGAGAACCAACCCATTGCTCAGCTCTCCTGCCCATGTGCACCACAGAAGTTGATTGATGGGCTGCAGCCAAAAAAAAAGAGATGCTGCCAGTTCCCTGCATGCAGAAAACATCAGCCTTGACTGCTTGCAGAGGTGTGCTACTCTTTCAAAGATCTCTCTCAAGCAACACCTATGCCAAAAGTGAGGATGCAAATTCAATTGTACTGAAGCAAACCAGAGTTTATTTAGCATTTATTACCCATTTTGTTGTCAGACATGACTTCTTCTGTGTTGGTTTTCCTCTGGTAAACACACACTTTTTTTAAAATTTTATTTTTTTAATAAAATATATAAAACATTGTGCATTGCTATCCATAGGAAAACTGTAGTTTAACAACAACAACAACAAAAAAAGAATAAGGCACATTCCTGTGCAGCATCTTCAAATATATATATATATATATATATATATTTAAAACAAAACAAAACCAAAACCTTTTTCAACCTCTTTGAGGTTGTTAACTTCTCACTAGTCACTGACACATCTCTTATATTACCATAATTTCACTGTTGGAGATGGGTTGGGTTGTGTTTGACAGGGGCCAGTAGAGAGAACAGACTCAAAAAAATAATAGGATTTTATCCCTGAGGTGTCAGTAAAAAACCTAAATGTTCCCATTGAAAAGGAAGATGAAAAGACAGCCATAAATAACTGAATACACTATGGCAAACATCCAAGCACCGAGATGATTTCACGATGGAAGAATCCCCCTTCCCCCCCATCCCCCAGTTCTTAACAAGTCGTATTTGCTGTTGGGTTTTAATTAGGTTAATCTCATGGCTTCTGAAATCACAAGACAATTGGTCAGGATGCACCTCCCCCTCCCTCCCCATATCATCTTTGCAGAGTTGTCATTTTGTTCACAATTCTCCCACAGTCCTCAGGAAAGGGAAACCAAAAACTCCTAAACGGAGACCAAATCCTGGCCAGCCTCTCTGCGCAGCCAGGAGAGGAGCACTCACACCACGGGGTGCCCAACGCCATACCCCACATGGGAGGACTGCCATCGTCTCCTCCCTGCCTGCTACTCAGAAATGAAGCTGGCAATCACTTCTTTGAAAACAGGAAGTGTCCGTGAAGAGGGGTGATATCAATATGTCAGGGAGAGAGAGATGGGGAAAATTTCATTGCTGTCCATCCACACCGCTCCAGGTGGCACACCTGATAGGAGAAGGGGAGACACCCAGGTTGTATTCCTCCCCTCCCTCTCCCCTCTGAGGTGTGGGGCAGCCGCAGGGAGCAGGGCAGGAGTGCTGGAGTCCCCATCGCTCAGTAGTAGCGGTTGAGGCTCCTGGTCCCCGGAATGTCGGGCTGGCCGTTCATCCAGATCTCCCGGATGATGCGCTCCCGCTCCTCCAGCCGCTGCGCTCGCTCCAGCTCCTCCGCCGAGGTGAACACGTTCATGTTCAAGGTCCTCTCGAACCTGCGGTGCCTGCGGGCAGACAGGTCCGACGTGGTGTCCGAGTCGCCGTCGCTGTCGCTGCTGTCGCTGTCGCTCTCCCGCTCCCGAGGAGGTTTTTTGGAGGAGGAGCGCTTGCAGTCCGTCCGGCAGGACACCCTCAGCACCAGGGCCAGCAGGGTCAGCACGAGTCCAATGCACACTCCGGACACGAAATACAGGGCAGCCCGCTCGGGGTTTTCTGCAGGGAGAAAGGAAATGATGGGGGAAACGAACCTTTCAAAGCACAAGACACACACGGCCCCTCCGTGCACACACCAGACGAGGTTTCTGGAGGGGCCGAGTTTCCAGTGGCTGCTTTTACTTCCATGCCCTCCTTTGTCTCCTCCCCCAGGGCAATCAGGAATTTAAACGGTGGATTTGCTGCCAAGGCATTTGCCCACATGCAGAATGCGGGTTTGCTGCAGTTGTGGGGAAGGGAAGGGAAGAAGGGAAGGGAAGGGAAGGGAAGGGAAGGGAAGGGAAGGGAAGGGTGCGGCCCACAGAATTACATCTGATTCCCACGGGGTTGACACTGGGGTGCTGCACACCCAGCAGCAGGTAAGTGCATCTTGCTGTCGCATCCACTGCCTTCAAACCAGGCATAAAGATGATTACAAAACTTTATATGCCCTGTGCTGTGGCCCAGTTGAAATGGGAGGCTTGGCAGCATGGCAAAAATGCATATTATTTATTCATAGACTTCATTTGCTTATCTAAGGCAAGTGTGCTGGCTCCTCGCCCAGACCACCAAAATAAATACCTGTACTCCACAGGCAGAGCTGGAGTCAGTGCACCAACAGGATGAGTCCTGCATAGCCACATTTCTGAGGTGATATAACAAGACTCCAAAGGATCCACAATGCCTTTCAAACTAGGTCATCTTGTTTATTTACCACCTCCTTTTCTTTTTTTTTTCTTTTTTTTTTTTTTTCTGTTCATGGGACTACTTAGAAGTGTAATTATGATAAATGTTGTTACTGCCATTCCCCTGGGCTGAATCATCTTGGTTTATAGGTGCACTAAATGGGTAAAGGTGAACTGAGCAGAAGTGTCAAGGCCAGCTCTACTCTGCAGTGTCTGCTGAGTACCTTGAGCTCAAGGATGGAGTCAGTTCCTCAGATGAGTCTTACTCCCTTGAACTCACTGATGGATCTGCAACAGCTTCCGCCAGCTGAGACGCTGACATTTGGCCTCAAAAGATCTCTGTAGCTAAAAGGCTTCACTTCCCTGCACAGTGCTTTTAGAAGTGCCCTTTCCAGCTGATCTCCTAAAGCAAAGTTTGTAAAGGTGAACTGGAAACTATTTGGAGATGTTCAAAACTCAGCGGGGCAAGACCTTGCTCTAATTTCAAAGCTGGGTCTAAATTTGAAGTTAGCCATGTTCTGAGCAGGGGGTTGGACCTGGTGACCCCCAGAGGTCTCTTCCAACCTGAAATATTCTCTGAGTCTGTGGTCAGAGCCCAAACACTGGCTCATGCTGTTCTAGGCTGCATGTAGTTCAGTGCCTGGAGGTGCTCGTGGAACAGTTACAGAGATGAAATGCCTTTGTGCTCTTCACTTCTCTCCCAAGTGAATCTCAGAGGTGACTGATGAGCCAAGGTGGAAGAGGATGTAAAGACAGTCTGAAAATTGGCTAATAAATCATTAGACTGACGCAAGAGTGGTTGGTGTGGATGACATGGGGAAAAATCGGGCTGAAGACAGGACAAAGAAAGATGAAGAAAGTGCAGCAGATAAGTCCAAAAAAGGAAAGAGGTGGACCAGCCTCCTACAAACTCTGCTGTAATGCAAAGAACAAGCAGGACACTAAACTGAATGTGCCAGTGGACCCATGACGGGGGGTTGGCACTGATGGTCTTTAGGTCTTTAGATGGTCTTTAAGGGTTCTTCCAACCGAACAACTCTATGAAATGCAGCAGTAGTTGGAAGGTCAAGTGAGATCAAAGCCACAGGCTTTAAACTAAGGTATCTTGACAAAAGCAAAATTCCAAAGATAAAAGATGAGATACCAGAGCAGGCAAGGAGAATGTGCCAATGGCCTCAGCAGCAGCCTGGCTGAGTGAAATCCTGGGCCCAGTGAAGGCAGTGGCTACTCTGCATTCAAGGGTCAGGACTCCAACTAAAACTCCAGCCTCCTCTGTGCAGTAGGAGGAAAAAGCAAAAGCTGCTGCTGCCCATCCAGTCCTATGTGAACAGTAAAGAAAAGAAAACAACAGGAAAAGCAGAGTTACTACCTGATAATACTTTTACTTCCATGTGCAGTTTAAGTGAGGACAGTAATCACCCAGCTCCTTCTGCAGGTAGCCCTAAGAAGGGCTCTGAGGACACCTGGCTCATGGGAGTGTGAGCAAATGAGCAGGACCGGGGAGTTTGTCCTGGAAGGCACTGGGTGCAGTCTGCCTTGGCTCTGCCAGGCTGACAGGTTGCCAGGCACACTTCCCTGAGCACCACATTCCGCACACACATGGGCTTGATTCGGTTGCATTAGTTCCGCTGCTCGCTCCTTTAGAGCAGCTCATAAAAAAACCATAGATGGGAGCCTGAGACACAGACACATGTGGATTCTCTGCCCCCGGTTTTGCCCGTGTTCTGCTTTTCCTTTCTCCTTCACACTCCTTTTTCCATGCTACTGTATCCAGTTCATGAGCAATTTTACCTCGATTGCTACTTAAGCAACCATTTTTCTTCCCTTCTTTGTGCTCAAGCCTTTCATGCAGTGCAAAGGCTGTAATTGAATCTTTGGGCTCCAGTGGCATTTATGAGCTCCTACAGCTACTCTGTCAACATCTGAGACACTATCTGGACTTCCTCACGGAGCTGTAACCCTGTGTTCAACTGCACTCTTGGCATTTATCATACGTACAATCCACTTGCACAGCAGCCTCTCTTTTTTTTTTCACAGCAGGAAGAGCAACTTAAGCTAAAAACCATGGGCTCTGCTTTTTCTCACTTGCAGTAGCCAAGTCAGCAACAGCCTAGATTTAGGGGTTTGGCGGTTGATTGGTGATTTCAAGAGCCTCCTCCATTGCATGTTCTACTTGTAAAGACCAAAAACAGGCACCTTCTTCAGCAAATGGATGCTCAGCACCTTCCAAAAGCTCGAAGGTGGCCCAAATTCATCACACCAACAGTGAAGCTCGTCAAAACACTCATTATACTTGAAAAAAAGTTCTTTAGAAGTATATGGACATCAGTAGCAAGAGTTAGCACAATTCTGATATTCATTCTTATGTGTATGTGTGTATACACTCATTAAACATAGATTTTGACCACTGAAGCTTTTTCTTCCATTACTGTGGATGACAGCTCAGAGCTTCCAGCAGAACCCAGCTTCTGTCAATCTCTTTGGCTGGGGTTACCTTTCCCCTTCCTTGTATTTCTCTCTCTGGATTGAAAGCATTGATGAAAATGTCACTGATTCAAGCCTGAATTTAGTCCATGCAGACAAAAGATATATGCTCTACATAACCCTTTTTACAAAAGCGACCATTTTCTAGGCACTCAAACTGGCCAAAAAAATTAGAAACACATTTTATTTTATTTTTCCAACCAAACCAGCAGCAATTACGGAGCTTGTTTCCTGAGGGCTAGCAATCTGCTGGGAGCATCAGCCCAGACTGCCATTAATTCCCCAGGAAATGCCCCAGGCCAAGGTTGTTATTGCTATTATAATAAATTGTTTCAATAAATAAAAAACAATCTAGGCATTAACACTGCTGGCTTCCTGTAATGGCTTCATGCATTCCGAAACCTCAGTGGGGAGGAAAATTTCAGAGGGCCCCCAGTAAAAGGTTCAGCATTAAGCATGGCCAGACAAACAGTAGGAGCAATATCTTCTAGGGAATTTACAGTTAGCCTTACAGGCTGCCGAAATCCCCTGATAGAACAGGGGAAGCTCTCCAGGAGCCCCTTATTAATAAGGCTCGGGCCAAGCAGTCTAAAATTTGGAATTATCTCCCCTGGGTTGTATTTTGGAAGCCCCTTGTTAATAACTTGGCAGCAAAACTTTGCTTATGGAAGAAGAATAAAACAGGGATTTGTGGAGGTTTCCCTCCAACTGCTTCATCCTGAATGCAGTGACAAAACTAGGGTAAGTCTCCTGTCCAAAAGGAGGCACTGGAAGAGCTCTCATATATTTTGAATGTTTAATATTTATGTAACCACAAGGGACGTTTCTGATCTTGCTGATAGACTGTAACTGCAAGGACAGTTCCAGCTGTCACTGAGACTGGTGAAGTCTTTCCAAACACTTAGGCAGGTTTTGGAACAGGTCCATGACAAATAACAGATCTGAGGTTTGTAGGCAGAGATTGCATCTAATTAAAAACCTAATTCTGTAAGAAAATCAGCTTTCAAATAAAGGTTGTCCCTCAGTCTTTTGCAAGACTGGACTGAAAATAATATTTATCTGTTTGATCAGCTACTAATTTCATTCCTCATTGACACTATTCACACTTTTCCCCAATTTCTCAAGAAATGGGTTCTGGAAGCTGGGATGAGACTGACACCTAACTGGCTCTGATACCTAACCATGATAGCTGGAAACCAAGACTCTTTTGCTTCCTGCTGTGCTGTGATTTTTACTATTCAGTTGTCCACAGGAAGATTCCCAGATCTTATATGGGAATATCAGTCAAAAAGATGGTGGAAATGAGCACAGAGGCTTTTGCTAACAGCAGCACTTCTCTGTGCACTGCAAGATTCTGCATGTGTGAGCGACTGAGTCTGCAGACTCTTCACCTGCAGCTGCCCACTCAAAACTGCCATTTTGTGCAGAAAATGTGAACACCATTGAGCACAGAAGGGATTCCACTATTTGTGGATGCTCTCCCCAGGCTAAAAAACACCCCACGGCCAGGAGAGAGGAAAGGCAGTAGAGAGGATCATCCTTTCAAGCCTACACTTTACCCATGAAAGAGCGAAAACCCACAGCTTCATTTTCCTGCAGTGGATCTGAGGGTATCCACCACCCTCTGCCCCAAGAGAAAAAACATTTTTTTACATTGCCCCTGCCTATTTACGATTTTCTTTTGCAAACTCTTGTTCTGAGACAACTCATCAGCACAGAGAAGCCCTGAATGCAGCACTATGAGTCTGCAGAGAGCACCTGAGGGACGTTTTCAGTGTCATAGAACAGAGCAGTTCTTGCACTACTGTTTCTCTTTGGCACCAGGGCTGTGGTCAGGAGCAGTGGGAAGATGTGTGACCCAGAACCAGCCCTCCCTGGCTGCTCAATACCCTGCCTCTCTTGAGCCACTATAATGGGTCCTCTATGGACATCCACTGTGGCTTGAGCTGCCTTCAGGGCCCCATACTCAGGCAGGCACAAAAAGAATCCAACTGCTCTGCTGTTCAAAATCTGCAATATGAAGAGGGATGGCTTTGCAGTGCTCTAGTTTTATGCAAATGATATTTGTGCCCTGTGACACAGTTTGTCTTTTGAAGTCATAAGTTAAACCTCTCCATACTCCCATATAACAAGATAAATCATGACAAATCCATCATTTTCACTAAAAGCAGAGGCTAAATTACATGAAGCAGATAAAGATGGTTTAGGACATCTGCTTTTTCAAACAATGAGTCAGTCATCAGTTATTTTTATAATAAATAACAAACTGGACATACATGTGACTGAGACCAAAACCCATCTAACAGCCATGGTGAGGAACACGGGAACCAGATGATCTTGAAGGTCTTTTCTAACCCAAAATATTCTATGGTTCCATGATACATTGGAAAACATAAGCAACCAAGTCATGAACTCAGCACTGGAAACCCAAGTTTTGAGTTTACCTATTTGACATCCAGTGGATGTGAACACAACACAAGGAGACCACATCAAGAGAGGGCAGACAAATCCCGCAGCAACAGGACAGTTAAAGTTGTTTGTGCTGCAGTAAAATCTGGAGGCTCCTGCCAAGGCTGACACCTTGTGACGAGGATGAATCAAGACCTTGTGCCCTAAAACCAACATAGACTCAAAGAGCTCTGCTGTGCTCAATGGAAGCAAAGTCCATAGGGCATTGTCAGCAGCCCTGAACCACAGTCCCAGCTATCCTGGACCATTAATCCTACAACTTTCTCTGTCCATTGCTGCTCAGATGGGGAACACAATATTAACAGCATTTTGTTTTATAGAAGGGAAGGTAGGTATTTTCATGTAAAAAAATGGTAGCTATAGGTAAGGAGGGAGAAGTGAGATAGACAGAAGAGTCCTTTAAAGCTTGTTTTTCTAACTTTTCCTGGGAGAAATCCATGCAAGAAAACAAATCTGTCCTACTCAGCTATCTTCTGTGAAGAACACTACTAATTCCATTTAATCTGCCTGACTCTGAGGGCTGTCATGAAAAGATGGATCCTGATGCCACCACTGGATGTTTAGAAGAGCAGAAACTTGTTTAACATTCATAGTCCTTACAGAAGAACACTTCACTAAATAATATGCAGAAACACTTTTACCAATCTACTCAGCAGTTCCAAAGTGCAAAGCTCAAGTTAGCTGCTTCAAATCCAAACACTTGGATCAGCAGCATGGTGGCATCTCAGCAAGAGCAAGAGCATAGCACCAAGAATGCAATACTGTTTAATGAATTAACAAGACTGAATTAGCAGGCAGACATGAAAAAGTAGCTCACGAATACTGGAGTTTTAGTTAATATAGCCTTGAACACTTCCAGGGATGGGGTAGCCACAACCTCTCTGTGCTACCTGTGCCAGTGTCTCACCATCCTCACAGTAAAGAATTTCTACTTAATGTCTAATCTAAACCCACTCTCTTTCAGTTTAAAGGCATTCCCCCTGCTTCTGTCACTTTTCTTTCACCTTTTAAAGTGAATTTTTTTAGAAGACTGCTCCCCTGTTACTTGAAAGATACACGTGGGTGAAAGATAAACTGTGATCCAAGGAAATCTTACTCTAAACTAGATTTAAATATACAATTAAGTAGACTCTCAAGTTACTTCATCTTCACACTTCTACTGAAGATAAGCCAAATTCTCTTAAGCAGTGTGAAGACTTGAGTGCTGCTTATTTTCCAAATTACAGGACAACAAACTTGCCTCCTTAATGAGCCAGGCTTTGATCTCCAGGAAAATGAAGCATTAGGAATAATATCACATGTAAGATTACATTGTATTTAACTCCAGATGAGAGCAAACCCAGTGGAAAGCAGTGCACAATAAACTCTGTTACACACTGTCTGCTGGAGCTGCCCCGGTCAGGCCTTTCAAGTGAGAATTCGCTGAGAGAAGAATTAAGTACACAAACAGTTCAGAGAGGCAGGTTAGGGCCCAGGTGACTGTGAAAGGAGGGTCTACAGAAAGCTTGCAGGAGCCCAGGGAGATGTGAGGCACCAGACGTACCTGTGATGAAGGCATAGGCTGCCAGGATGTTGCTGAGCAGGGCCATCTCCGTGCTGACGTCCACGGGCTCCATGCTGCTGCTGCTGCTGCTGCTGCTGCTGCTGCTGCTGCTGCTGCTGCTGCTGCTGCTGCTGCTGCTGCTGCTGCTGCTGCTGCTGAGTGCTGGCGGTTGTGTCTCATCCACAGGGAGCAGGACGGGGGTGCTGTCTACAGGGTAGAAAGTGGCCGACCTCCCTTTCTTCTTCTCTGTTTTGACACAGAAATGGAATGAGGAGTGAGGGAAGTAGAACGCGACCCAGCCCTACCCTGCCTTATCCCCACCAGGTCAGCATCTGTGTTCAGAAATCTGGAGCTGCTCGACAGGGAGCCACCCAAATTTTCCCCTTTTTGGGGGGTAACTAAACTTTCTCAAGCAGCTTCAGCTGAGCACATATCCCATCTGCATCCAGGCATCATCATCTCTCCCCCATCTCCTGCTCTTTCATGTCACCGCTTAGACACACCCACCTATGCTACAGCAAATGTATAGTCAGGTTTCTTTTCTCTTATGTAAATCAAAGGAGTCTTTATCAACAGTGGGTTCAGCCGAGCTTGTAAGGAGGACTGGAAAACACAGGCAGAGCCCGCAACCCTCTGCTGGTGTGGTGCTGTAGTGATCCATGCACACCTGGTAAACAGACGTGCTTTCTCTCCAGCCTTCATGGGGAAGGGCAGATCTGAGTTTATGACTTCCTTCAGAAGCCTGCTCGTATTGTGTTTCACCCAGACACCATTTCCCCTCTGGAGAGGTGAGTGAACGTGGGTTAATGATTTGATTTTATTTGTTGAAGACTGGAGCTGAGGAGGCAGTTCATTCCAGGAGGCTCAAAGAGACCCTTTCAGACCTTATCAGCTCACTGTTGAGGGCTCTCCACACCTTGATCTGCAGGCAGACACCCCCACTACTCACAAAACAGTAATTGTTTTCAACACAGGAAAAAATCAGTGCACAGGATCCAGCTCCATCATCCATGTGAGTTTTTAACTGTAGTTATTATAGATTTTCAGGCTCCCTTCCCTGGGTGTCTAGTTCTGGCCAAAAGAGAGCATCACTTTGTAAAATCACAGACTTGCACCTGGCTTCCACTTATTTGCAGGTATTAAATTCAGGACACTGCCAGCTCCATCTCCAATGATGCCATCAGTGCCATGCAAGCAAAGGCATTCTGTCAGGAGTCATGATGTGAGATGGTCTTTGTTCCTTGGCTGCCTGATCCATCTCCTCTCCCTGCAAACCCAGCAGCAGGAGACATCACATTCAGCTTGCTGCTGTGGGTGCCAGGAAGCAACTCAGCCCAAGGAAGCAGTAACAGAAAGTGAGTGGTGTCAAAGAGAACAGGCAATACTGGATGGAGAGGGACTGAGGGCAGGAATGTGCACGCAGTGATTCTTTCTCCTAATCTGCCTCGAGGAGAACCAGCAGGGATGGATGTCCAGGTGTCACTGTGAGGGATCAGCCCCAAGGAATGTGGGCACAGCTGTACCTCTGCCACTGAACAGCTGCACGGCCTTGGGAAAGCCACATGTCCAAGGCTACCAAGGTGTTAATGAATGGCTTTCAAGCAAGGTGTTTAAACATGAGTGCTTGGGTGTCATATCCCAAAGGGTAAAATATCCCAAGAGCCTCCTTCTTCAGGAGAATGGAGATCACTGCACATCCTTCGTGCAAATGGGACACAGAAGGTCCAAAGGCACATTCGGCAGGAAATCAATAGCAACATTTTGAAAATTTTTTTAATTCAGAATTTTTTTAAATTCAGATAACATCCCCTCTAATCTCTCCTTTATTCTCCCTGTCTGGTAAATCTGCCTGTACAAGTGTTCTAATTTTTCCCTACCATTGCTCCACAGAAATCCATGGAAGCAGGGTAAATATTTCATTTCTGAAAACTGAACCAAGCACTTGGATATTTCAGAGCATCTCAAGTAGCACCATGCATCTAAACTAAGGCAAGAGAATCCTGCTATCAATGGATGGATAGGAGAGAGTCATTCAGCTCTCCCCACAGCAGACATTTAAAGCTTGATGTATTTGCTCATACACAGACATCCAAGACACCCCAGGGTCAGGAGAACATCCATGCAGAGATGGCAGGTATGAGAAGGGATGTAGGGGAAATGCTCACCCTTCTAGAAGCCAGGTGAACACCCCAGGTTAACACAAATGACACATTTATGTGGGGGTAACTGAATCCTGCCTGAGATGTCTCTTGACTGAGGTCTGGCTCTGACCTAGTTAATGTAAAATCCCTTCACAATCAAGGAAAATGAAGGGCACCACCAGGATATAATCTCATATTTATTTCATATGTCAGATGGACACCACCTCTGCTGGGTGTGGAGCAGCCCTTGTAAACCATGTGCAACAACAGTTTCTCCAGGAGACAGAGCCAGGGAGAACTCCTCTCAAGATGTGAGATGTAAGAAGAGTCTTTTTTTTTTTTTTTCACTTCTAACTTGTCCAAAGAACAGATGCAATCAAACATGTTTTTAAATGAATACTCGTCTGCATACACTAAACTCCAGCAAAGAGCACCACAAAACCACAGAACTGGTTTTATCATTGCCAGGATTGTACAAGCACAGACACGGAACACAGAAAATGGCTGGATTTATACAGGAGGGAAAAAACAAACACACACAATTTCACAAGGGCCATGTGTTGCTACACTGTGTGGTTCCCTGGTCTGCCATTCATTTCAGGACCATACTGAAAGATATTCCCTTTCCTCCTTGCTTGCTTTGAAGACTTGTCAATGCCTAATTAGCTCACTACTACTGGTTTTCTCCTCATCACCCTTTCTTAGCTGTTCCCAGTCACTTGAATGGTTTCTCTGTGAGTTTACACCAAAGCTGAACAAAATTCTTTCAGCCAGCAGTAAATTTGCCCAGCACCACAGTATAAGCACAGGAGAGGTTATTCATGATACCTGGCTGACGTTAGCAAATAGTTTTAATAAAAGAAATAAAACAGGAAGGGAGATCACAGAAATGTCCAAGTATTTTCTTTTGTTATTTTTGAAACATTCTTCTAGCTTTTAATTTCAAAATGACATCTTTGTTTGAAAAGTGGTACATATTTTGAAAGTGAATGAATAAACTATGTGAAACCTAAACAAAAGGTGTCATTCCTAGAAGTGAAATGTTTAGATGAGTGGAAATGAGTTTAAGATATTTTTCCTTGCTTAAAAAAATCTCCAGGATCACAATATTTATTTGGGGCTAGCTCAAAACTCTTTTCCTTGACAGTTTTTCAGTAAGGCCTCCAAACTGACAAATCTGTTATTGCCAGTTCTTATTTATTTGTGAATTGACTATCCAAGCTGTGGATTAACTTTGCCAGGAGTGTAGACAGAGATAAGCTCTGCCCATACCCACCCTCGAGCTGAATCTCTGGGAGCACAGACTGGGATTTTCAGTAGTGTCATAAACCATCTCCTGCATGTTGGGAAACAACACAAAACCATCAAGGAATCCAACACGTGCTCACCTGTGCTTTTCCTTTATTCATACACCACCCCTTCCTCCTACTCACCTATCTCTAGAGATGGCTAAGATCTGGCTTCATTCATATCTCTTCACTTTGCATTTTATGAAAATAGCATCATATTTCAAAGCTCAGTTGAAAACTTCTCTGTCCCCTGTGAGGCAGATCTACTGTCTCTGCCCTGTTTTTTTTTTTCTTTGCCACTGTATTAGACAGGTCTGGAAAGTATTTCTGTGATGAGTTTGGACATGCAAGGCCATGACTGCTAGCCAAGAAATCCAGTGTTTCTTGAACAGTTTCACAGTTCACTTTAGCCCTTCACTGGTCACACCTTGAAGCTGTCACAGCCCTTTCTGACTGTGACATGGATGGGATTTAGGAGCAATACAGAAATCCAGAAAAGGGGAGATGGAAAGGAACAGTTACCACAACACCATTATGTTTGGGCCAACATCACAAAGGTCACAGCTACCTGGGAGAGCTCGCTCTACGTTGGAAGGAGAGACATCCGAAAGGAAAACACCGTCCCCTATCACATTGGGGTCAAATGCTCTTGGCTGCAGCGGAAAATGGGGCTTCTGATACCCTTGGTGATTGGTTGGTCTTGCCTGAGTTTCATGCAGAAGTTTCTTGGGAACTGAAAGAGAGGAGCAAGAAGAGCAGAGTTGTTAGAGTGAGTTATTTCAGCTGGTCAGAATGAGAAATGTCACATCACGCTACAGGCTCAGCTGATACTTAATTATACCATGTGCAGCCCAGACAGACACTCATTTTCCACTATGATGAATGCTCTGCAAATGCCAGCACAGAGACATTCAACGAGAGAATGCTGGAAACTATAAAGTGATTAAGATACTGTTTATTTGCAATTAAACCTTGAGACTAGGCTAAGGATCACATTCAGACGTTCTATTTAGACACTCATGTTAGAAACTGAAATAGATTCTAGTAAGCCAGGCTTTGGCTTCAGCTCTAGGCTTCAGAGCACTCCAGTTAGACCTCTCTGTTCCCACCACGACAGAAAGCTGGACAGGATGCCCTATAGCAATGGGAGCTACAGCTATGCCTGAAATCCTGCCTGTCTCCAGCCATCAAGTTGCTGGCTCAAGACTGAACATCAGAAGTTTCTGTCCGCTCCAGATTCACAAAACCAGACTCTAGAGGATGCTGTTTGCGTGAAATCATAAAGCTTAAATCATCCACCACAAAAATAAATTCCTGCTATAAGAATCCCTACCCACCCTGTGACATCCAAAATACACTGTTTCCAATTGGGTTTTAGGCTGTAAGAAGGGAATGGCCCATTCTCCATTCCCACTATCCTGAGGAGCATGAAGACTCAGCTAATCCCTACTGCTCTCTATGTTTTTGTCAGCCACAGCACGAGCAATATGCAGGTAAAATGATGGCTTAGTATGTGACAGATTTTTTGGACGTCTGTGGTCTCTTCTTTGGACCAAAGCATGCCCTAACAACAGGAATGTTTTCTTCTCCTTGATGTTACAAGGCCAGTTCTTCAGCTGTACAACCAGGTAAAGAAATCAAAGCTGGTGTAGCTAATTCAGTGTACACCCACTGAAGGTGAATCCACACAGTAAATTCACTAATTTCCCCCGTAGGGACAAAGAATGGAGTCATCTATGGAGCCGAACCAGTTCTCTGCCTAAGCCACAGCCAACACCTGAGGCTATTTCAGAACAAAGTGCTTCTCCATACAAAGAGAAGAAACATACAGGTCATTCTCTTCAGAGAGTAGAGGAATTGAGTGATGAAAGACAAAAATAAATTAAAACTTCCATAGGAGAAAGATTTATTTTCCCTGTCAGTGACTATACATTAATGCACAGCATACAACCAAGACTTTAGTGTGCTAAAGACACAGACTGTTGAGCACTAGGCACAAGTTCAGTAGATCCACATGAGCTTCAAGAGAAGATTTCTGGGATGCTCATTTCCCCTTTCTTCAAGTCTAACACCACCTTCTCTCTCATTCCAAGCTGGCTGCCACCTCTCAGTGCCTCAGTTTCCCCAGGGCTCCACTTGGGATCGTGCTATCTCTCATCTCCACCCTTCACAGGGGCGTGAAGAAGCGCAATTAAAAATGCAAAGCACTTTGAGATGCTTGGCAGAAGCTTGAAGGAGGACTTGGAAAGAGGGCAACTCTGGATCAGGAAGGAAATTCCTGCCTGCCCCCTGCAGCTAATCAGCTGCCAGACTGGAACAGGAGATTTAATCACATCCATTAAATTTGCCTGCATCACCCACCACATTACTGGTGAGTGAAGTGATCCAACCACCTTGTTTACATTATGTTCGACTTACTGTCTTTGCTGAGGCAAAGAAAATTTTAACTAGATTTACAGACTGACCTCCTGTATTAGGCTGCCAGGACATCAGCACTGAAGTTCTTGCATTATTAGTGGAGTCATGCTAGGTCAGGAAACAGACAGAAAACCCCACAGCTTCTGAATATCAAAGAACTGGCACAGTGGTTTCTAGTGAAACCTGAATTGGCAACAGTGGGAAGGCAGCAAAAAAACACATCCCCTGGTAGGAACCAGACAGGAATGAGGGGGATACCTGCGCCAGGGAAATACCAGAAAGTCTGGAGAGGAGGTGGGTAGAACAGAGATTATCCTGCAAACCACAGCCAGGGAGAACTGCAGTTCTGGGTGCCTAATCTGAGGCACCCAAATGGACGCAGAGGGCATAGGGCTCAGCACCCTCCAAAAATAAAGAGTCCTATTGCTATATCTCAGACTGAGGACCTGATAAGCATTTAAAAGACACAAGACATTTTCCTTTATACACTTTTCACCCAAACTGCATCCCAGTAACCTGTCGACAGGCATCCAGCGAAGAAAATGAAGCAAAAAGCTTTCATGTTTCAGACTGACTCTTCATAAACATCTCTCTTACCTCTCAGCATTCATGACCATTTCCAGGGCACAAGACAGGCTGTGTGGGCCTGCATCTTTCTTAGAAAAAGTGACACTACCAAACACTTAAACATTTGAGTCAAGCAGGGGAAAGAAACACCTTCTTTTCCTAAGCACACCCAGAGAACTGAGATATGGCTTTTCCATCTTGGCATCTGTGCCACCACCACTCGAATGCTACCTACAGGACCAGGGCAGGAGTCAGGTAAAGCAAAACATTGCTAAATCAGTCAGCAACTTGTCAACAGCATCCCAAGGAATAGTGGAGATGGAGAAGTATTCAAAGAGAAGCATTGATAGAGAGCATTTATTGTCACCTTACGGAGGAGGGCTGTGCTGTTATCCCTTTGGGATGGCCGAGGAAGTAAGAACACAATCAAGTAGTCACTTGGTGGCTTCAAACAGAGGTGGCTGGGAGGACAGATTCCCAAAACCAGGCATGTGCTGAACATCTGTGGTTAGCACACACCTTGGTACTTTCACAAATCCCAAGAGATGCTTTTCTTCACTCCAGCAACTAGATGCCTTTAAAACTCTGGAAGCAACTTGGTGCAGCACAGGATGTCTACAGCACATAACCTTAGACTTTTCCATTTCAAGGGATCATTTATCTCTCCATAAACATCTTGAACACATTTTGCCAGGAAAGGCCCATCTTTGCAAAGAATACACAGAGAGGTGGCATGCAGCAAGTCTGCTCTTTTTCTAGTTTATACGATGCTCAGCTGATACACAGCTTTCTTTTGATTTAGAAAGACTGTGAAATGGAAAGCCTTTCTCAAGTGTAAAATACCTCACAATTTCCAGTTAGCTCCTGTGTGGCAGCCAACTCCACAAGAAAGATTAAACATCTGGTTCCTTTGAAATGCCTTCCTTAAATTCTCCAGAGAGAAGTGCATCTGACACAAAGCATGGCATGAGTTGAAGCGAAGTATCAAGGAAAGTTATTTATTATTAAAACCACCAGAAAAAAAGTACCGAGGATTTTAGTCTTATCTCAGTATTAAGCACAGAAATCCTGGCAGGGAAGGGTTGGCACTTGTTCTGCTCCATTCAATCAAGCAGAGAAGTTAAAGCAACTCAGTCAGCAGAACAAGCGATGGATGTGGAAGAGAGGGGAAGAAACATCTTCAATCAAAGTGTTAACACACCTCATAGTCGGGAGCCCTGCACCTAAAAATGCACATGAGAAATGAGCTGGGATCATCTGGAAGAGAGGAGATGACTTGCTCTGGCGACCTCCTGGGACTTTTAGTCTCTCAGGGGGTAGCAGTCAGCAGTGAGATGTGGGTATTTATCCAAATGATAAAATTTCTACAGCAGCTTGGGCTGTGCATTTGAGAAGCACAGGCAGAGATGTAACTTTTCAGACGGCAAGCCCTGCTCAGCCACCCACCCTTGGGTTCAACTCTAACATCACCACATGGATTCAATGTCAGCCAGGATTTGATCTGGACACAAACTGTCACCATCGCTGTGACACCCCATGAAGGCACCTGCAGAAGTTGGTTCTAGATTATAAATCTGCAAGGGAGCTTTTGGATCAGCAGGTTCATTCCTCTGCCATCCCAGGCTTTCAAGTCTTTATATAATCCCTCTGTGTCTGCTTTAAAAGCAATCCCAGCTCTCACTGCTCATCTGTCCGAATCAACATCATTCTAGCAATAATTTATACCAGTTCCCAACCCAAGAGCTGCATTACCCATTTGCAGTGAATTAATGGCACCAATTTCACAACAAAACCTCTCCTCCACTGCCTGGCAGCCTCCTTACCCTTGCAGAAACAGAGGTGAAGGAAAATCAAAGCCAGAGTGTGCTCTCATGGGCAGAGCAGATCCATCAGAGTCGGTACGAGCAGCCAGCAGGACAGTGTGAAAAGGCACATGCTGGTGCTACTGACAGTATCCTTATTTGTACTTGGTGGAGACGCCTTCTGCTGGAATCTTCGCACAAACAGTTTCTTGTGTGGCCAGAAAACCCAGGGCTGATGAAAAGAAAAAGTTACTGTGTCCACAAGCAGCAACATTCCGAATCGCAGTGCGAAGAGATGGAAAAGGCCAGTCAATACCTCACCTCTCTTCATTAAGGGCAGAGAATCACAAACTGGTTGGGTTGGAAGGGACCTTAAAGATTATCTTGTTCCAACTCCCCTGCCATGGGCAGGGACACCCTCCACCAGAACCAGGTTGCTCCAAGCCCCACCCAAGCTGGCCTTGGACACTCCCAGGGATGGGGCAGCCACAGCTTCTCTGGGCAACCTGTGCCAGGGCCTCACCGCCCTCACAGTCCAGAATTTCTTCCAATATCCAATCTAAACCTACTCTTTTTCAGCTTAAAGCCATTCTTCCTTGTCATGTCATTACATGTCCATGTTCCTCCCCAGGTATTGAGTAGTCCCCCTTTAGGTACTAACAGACTATAATGAGATAATTTTTTATGTTTCCTATGTTGCTCTATCTAGTTTTAAACACTCCAGTCCTGGGGGTTCGACCAATTGCCACAATATATTATTTTCAGAAGAATACTGCTCTTTCTGTGTAATTATTTTCCAGTGTTGTTGTTTCAATTTAAGCACATATATTATTCCCTTAATCAAAACATTTGATGCTATAGCCTCCGTATTTTATGGATGGGAAATTGGCTCAGGGACAGAGTTTTGAAAGTGTTTAAATATCAAAATGATTTGTCCAATCTCACAGAGAGAGTCTGTGCCAAAGAAAGGAAACGAGCTCAGCCTTGCACTCAAACCATTCCCTCTCGTTGCTAATTTGATCATTTGGTGTTTTCTGATGCTTGCTCTGTCCTAAACATGCTGAAAGATTTCCACTCCCAGGAAGCAATTAGCCCCTGACCTCCATCTTCACTGGATATACACATCAGTCAACTGGAGGGGATCGATGAAAGCCCAGTGTTAAAAACATAAAGACAAGGGGGTTGTCATTCTCCAGTCCTCTGCTCTATACTCTCCTGTGCAGTTCCAGCCCATAAGGTTTGCTCCCAAAGCTCAGCATGATTAAAGCAGATCTGCAAGACCTTCAGCAAATCCTCCTGAGCACGCTTGAAGCAGAGTGCAATTTGAACAAAAACATGACTCCCTCACCAAGGAAAATTACAACCAAGCCTTTTATCTGGGCAGGCTGAGGCCAGAAACTGTTGGTGCTCAACATATTTTTAAAATAATAATAATAAAAAAATCCTCCTGTGAGTAAATACCCAGTAAAAACTACTGCATGTTTTTTTGAGGTAGCATCTCTGAAGGCTTCTTGTTTGAGACTTGAAAATGCACAGCATTCAGCCTGAAATAGGATCATTCACGATTCTAAGTTGTTACAAGAAAGCAATTCCTAAGCACATGTGTATATGACTCTCTCAAACTGCATAACTAAAAGGGGTTTTCATGCTGTAAAACCTAAATTCACTAAGCAGTCAGTCAACAATACCTACTAAAATAAAGGATTTTGGCTGTGCCAGACCACAAAATATCACAGTACAGTCAGAGAGCAAGAAGGAAAAATCCCATACAAAAGAAGACTCTGCAGCTGGTGACAACAGTAACACCACTGTGTAGCTGGAAACATGGGGGTGGAAGATGATAATTTGATTAACAAAAGTAACTTGAGGCAGAGCCTACCCCCTTGGCTTTTTCCCAAGGGTCTCAGACATGGCCAAGGAACAAGTTGAAACCTTTTCTGGTTATCCATGTCCCATCTAGCTCAGGGCCTCACATGGAAAGAGATTTTGCTTCTTCTCATGATCATATGTCTTGTGTCAGACATCCAAAGCCTACCTTCAAGTCCTGCCCTGCCACCAGACATTGTGACGTGGGGGATTTTTGGTCAGATATGAGTATAATCACCTGATAGGAAATCATCAGATCCTACAGCTCTCAAATGTCTCCATGAGCCTTGGAAAAGGCTGAGTGCACTCGATATCAGCTCTGTACCTTGGCTGCAAAGCCATGTCATCCCATCCTATATCTTATTCAGCGTGAAGGTACAATACTGTTTAAACAGAAAATGTAAATCGTCCCAGGAGACAACAGGAAACATGAAGGGACTTTCTGCAACAGACTGTAAGTCTGAAAGTTGGGATTTGATCAACAAACTGCCATGAAAAACCTTCACTCTCACAAAAAAACCCCAAACACCAGATCAGAGATTTAACAAATGCAAGTGGTCCAGACCTCAGCTTCCATCTCCTTCAGTTTTTTTGAAAAAAACATTTTTTCACCCAGCATGGATATAGGCTGCACCCCTGAAACAGAATGCAAAGCCTAAGAGCAAGAGGGAGTTCCTCAGCCTGCTGCAGGCATGTTTTCCATGCACGGTGTTCCAAACCACCACTAACAAGGAAATGACTCACGCCAATTACAGTAAGGCCACTTCCAAGCACCGTGCAGAAAGCAAGTGAGACTGTCTGGGAAAAGAGCCCTGTCATAACCAAAGCCACCTACACCTCCCCGAGCCCACAGCCTTCGCCAGGACCCTCCCTCCAGACTCCGCCCAAAGCAGGAATCTGTCTGTTCTGCTGGTGACTTGGAGGTGGTGGGAAGTGGTACAAGCTGGGATGTCTGACACAACCCATACAAACTTTCAGATCACTCTGCCAAGACTCCTCCTGAGACAGACCAGATGCTTTGCCTTTTACTGTATCTCCTGGCAGCAGCCAACTACAGAAATGTTGTGCAATAAGAATATAAATATAATGTAGACAACCCTTTCTCTTGTTTGCCCTCCACAGAAAAGGACATGTTTATCCTTTCCTCATGCAGCGGCAATGAGAGAAGCGATTTCAGAAGGGGAAGCAATTCCAGTCCAGAAACAAAGCCTGTGGAACATAAGTTAGCTCAGTCTCACCGTTCCTCCCAGTGAAATCTCTCGCAGGTAAAAGGCCCGTGATGTGAGAAGTTTTAGGAGATGAAGGAGATTTAGGAAATGCTGCACCTCCAACTGAGACTCCACGGGGAAGAGACAAACAGGAGCACCATTCCCTCCCAGGCTCTCCTCCTCCTGAACAGGGCAGCAGAACACTTTTCCCTGACTCCTCTGATTTTTGCCTGACCAGAAATGCAATAACATTATTAAAAGATCCAGTTCACCTAATCTGGGAACTCAACCCATGCATGCCCTGTAGGTACCTAAGGAAGAAGTCCTCCTTAAATAAGCTCTGTTCCTAAGCTCCCTGTATCACCAACAGTGAAAGGTAGGTGCCTTTGAAAGCCTCCAGGGAAGATTCTGTCTACTGAAATTTAGGAGCCTAATTAGGGATAGTTAATGAATCATAATGTTACCTTTGGATTTATTCTCCTGAGTGTATCTGAGTTGAAATCTTACAAACTGCCTCACATCTTTTACTCAGATATTTTTCTTCTATCTTGAACTTTCCAAATCAGAATTTGAAGCTATAAGCACCTTAATTTCTATCCAGTGATGCATGTGCTCAATCTATCCACAGGCAGTTTTCCTACTGCTTTCATAGCCATGAAAGTCAGTTGTTCTTCTTTCATCATCTGAAATGTAATAACTGAATATGAAGCATCTATTGCCAGCAACTCATAAATCTCCTGCTTGATGTGGCTTTTGGTCTCCAAAGGGCACAGGGGAAAGCATCGCATGCACCAGTCTGCTCCCTACATGTTCTATTTGGAAAGAAAAATGGATCAAAAGGAAGAAAGCCTTGTAAGCGATACCTGCAGATACAAAGAGTTACTTTCATCTGGTAAATTTCTGCCTTCTCCCAAAGTCAGGAGAGTTCTGCATTTTCACAAGATAAAGCACCTTCAGGAGGATGAGACTCAAGCTGATTCTTGTCCAAATTCCAGCATGCTCAGCTACATCCCACCACAGGACCTTTGCAACCCATAGCTGTAGGACCTCTCTTGTAGTATGGCTGCATCTGATCTCCACCAGGCCCAGAAGAATCAGATTAATAAGGAAGTCAGGCTCATTCTGCCAATCTTCCCTATTCCCCCTGTTTGGGCTGCATTTGTCACATACTTCCACTGGTACTTTGCAAACCAGCCCTGGCTTTCTTAGGCATTTAGGGAATATTTGTTTCTTGGTCTCTTCAGAGAGACTTATTACGAACTGGAATTTTATGCAATGCTCTAAATATAGCCACTCCACTTTGGATCAAAGTAGAGTTACATTAATTTTTGGACTTTGACACAACTCCTATTTCTTCTCATCATCTTCACTCATTTTAATCAAACTTTTAACACTACAAGACTTTAGCTCACTTGGTTAGAGCCTGGTGCTAAAAATGCAAAGGTTGTGGGTTTAATCCCTGTATTGGCCATTCACCTAAGAGCTGGACTTGATGATTGTTGTGGGCCCCTTCCAACTCAGAGTAATGTGATTACTCTTAAAATACAGAACAGTTTTGACATTGATTCTATAGGGCTTGGCAGAAATTCTTTTGTGCAGCTTCTCTAATTTTCAGGAAAGTATGTGGCACAATATGTGGCTCCCAGGAGGATGCTGACAGAGCACTGAGTATTGTGTGTTCCAGTGTGGCTGATACAGAGTCAGGGCATTGCTCATGCAAGGAATTGCTCACCAGCAAGGGAGAGTCTCTGTGCTCAGGATGCCAGCGCCTACCCAAGCGGTTCCAGCCCTGCAAGTTATCAGGAACCAGCTGAGTCACAGCAACCAATTCTGTAAAACCTAGGCCTAAAGACACTCCCTTAAATTTCAGTGAAAGGCGTACACAAACACTGTCACGGAAAGTGGCCCCTGGAGATTTTCATAACTGTGTACCCAAAAGCAGTGGTTGGGTGAGCATAATCTATCACTGTGAGACACTGAATGAGAGCCAGGACAGGGATATCCAAGGTACAGTAGGGAGAAAGGGATGGAGTAAAGGGCCAGAGGTCCTGAAACACTCTAGAGCTGATGGGAAGCCATGCCACCCTCCACCAAGGACAGGAGAGGAATGGCAGGGAAGCAGAAGCCCAGGCAGGAAAGGAAGATACCAGGGAAAATAACATCCACAGCTACACTGCATTGCCCAAATATTTTAATAAAGAGCAAGAAGCCTCATGCTTCAGCATCTGAGCCAACAACTAGCCTGATATGATCCAATCACTATATTCCAAGAGTTAGGAATATTATTGCTCCTCCAAGACTACTGACCAAGATAGATATTTAGGGGATTTCCAGTGCCTGTCTCTGAAGAAATGTCACCCACCCTGTAGTCCACTGACCACTGACGACCCGTGAGACACCAGAAAAGCAATCCAGAAAAAAACCTAATTCAAAGAGAAACCACAACCAGCATATCTCTGGATGTTCCCCCATGTTTTGTCTCAGTGTCTGCTGGCAGGCACAGCTTGGAGATTCTTCCCATCTGCTCTCCTTGCCTAATTAAAGTTTTTGTAATTACAGCAGCAAAACTGTGCTCTGTACAAAAATATTTTCTTTTTATCCAAGTACTACTTATCCAAGAGTGTGCGCTAGTTCTTTATCAGTTCATCAGCTTTTCCTCTCTGCAATTAAACAGCAGAGAACTAGGCAAGGAGCTAGAAGTTTTTCCCAAAAAGATATCAGTGTCTTGATAGCAGGAGTTGAGGAATGTCATCAGAAAGCAGCTGGTAACCTCTGCCATTAAAGGCAGTGACTTTGTCTGGTCACATGTTTGACTTAGTGCGGCAATTCCCAGGGTCTCATGAGATTTCCAAACTGGAAACCCTGCACAGGGAAAGGTTATCAATTGCACTGGAATAACGATTAGGAGTTAACAAAACTGTGTAAGGCAGCTACAGTGCTAAATGCCCTTCACTTATACACAGATAAATGCAGATCAGTATTTACAGAACAGAAACAGAGTTTAGTTTGAGACCCAGAACAGCGTGGGGATCACTGGCTCCTCAGTGGTTCAGCACTTGGCTTATAGAAGCCAGGCTACACTAACAAACTTGAAATCCAAGGATCTGTGAACAAAGTGGCAAAACTGTTTTCAATATAAATCCTTCCATTCACATGGTCATAACCTGTGAGACATCCTCCTTTGGGGCTGAGATTTCCTGAGCACAGTGGAAAGTTTGAGGAAAAACCCTATAGATGTTTTTTAATTATGAGAGTATTAAGCCTCCCCTGTTTTTTCAAAGAAGTACATTTACAGGCAGAACCTCTCTAACACACAGCATCAGCTTTAAATAATCTGGCCTGGAGACTGTGAAAAGTTCTTTGCATGGTTTATGTATTTTATTTTGTTTATTTTTCTGGTAGAAGAACACGTAGCGTGCATCATCTTGCTTCCATGCATATCCCAAGGGAGCAGTAAGGACTGTAAGCCCAAATCTTACTACAATTGCTACTGTGAGTAACTGCCAGTTTTGTGAAACAGCAAATTATAGTCACTTTCCTGACGCCACATAAAAGCAGATACACACCATGGAAAACAATGCCAGGGTTTTGTTATAGCTCAGTGAGGATGTTCCTGAGCACCTAACCCATGCTCTTATGCAACTTGCCCTGCAGCTACAGTCTGGGAGCACTGGGAAGAAACTGTGGGAATGCTCAGTGCTGGATTCTTGTGGCAGCTTTCCAATACTTAACAGTGATTTTTTTTTTTTTTTTTTTTAAGGGAACAGAAGGTTTTTTAAAGCTAAGTGTTTATTTCTATTAGGCTTCATGAAATGTTCAGCAGGGACATTTCATGCACACCAGTCTATTCTTTTCCACTCTCCACACGTGTTATTAAGATTAATTTATATGAATATCTCTAATGATACCTGGATTCACGCCACCTAATGGAAGGCACTTTACTGGGATGGGAGGTGGTTAATTTGTCCCTTCATCGATTATACAGATAGGCTGACTAATCCCTCAGTTTAACCTCTTCAGTTAAATACTTGCGTTAGTGCACCACGTAAAGATTTGCAAGGCTGACCAGCAAGCTTGCAAATTATGTATGCATATACATTCAGGTGTAGGAGACTGCTGGCCAGAAAGCTCCTCTCATTTATTCCAAAGTTAACAGAGCTAAACAATCCTGAATCAAATCCTACCCACCAATTAGAATAGAAATTATTCCAGGACTACTTGGGGCTCCCTTGTGACCTCTCTAACAGGCCGGCAGGTCTCTGAAGATCCAGACTACTCACAATACTTGATTCACCAGGTTGCCAGCCCAGCCAAGCCCCAGGGGATCATTCTGGGAAGGTCAGCAATGCTCTTTTTCTGGTGGCCTTTGCTAAACACAGCCCAGTTTCTGCCTGTTTGGGTAGCAAGGCCCATCCACTGGCATTGCTCCCCTTTCAAAATTACTGAATTCAATCAGTTAAAACGTGTAAATGGAGACACATCTTATCCTGCCATGTGCTTGAAAGTGTTTCTTATCACATATTCCAAAGGAAATGCAGGTTGCTAACTCACAGCCAAGGAACTCCATACTGTAGGACCTCTATTTTTAGGCTTCCTTTTTGGGACTCTTAGAAAAAACATGAAGATTTGAACACATACCTTTGCTGCTAGGAACTTGAACCCAGGGCAGAGCCTTTATCTGGCATGCACTCAGTTTAAGGTGCCACTTCTTTCAAGTGGAATATAATGCTCTGTACTGCAGTATTTGTTCCCTCCACTGGATATCTTGAGCCCACCAAGCCTGATACCTTATCATCAGATAAAAGGATTAATCCAGCACAAAGAGGCTGTGAACACCTTTTGAACAAGTAAACCTTTAACAAACAAATTTCCTGGATAAGGGGATAGACAGGGATGGTTTACGAGACCCTGTAAACAGCAGAGAAACTCATAAATACAGTTCTTCAAAGTACTTCTGTCCCATGCTGGGATGACTCTACCTCATACCAAGGGAGCCACTGCCCATCTCTGTAAAGACACATGCTGCAGGATTTGCTCAGCTCACAAATAGGAGCTGACAAAGGAAAATTAATCCCTATCAATGCAGCTGCACAGGATAAAATCCACCTCATAACCTGCTTGGGTTACAGTGACAAGATGTTATTAATTACAATTCCAGTGACCATCCACGTTACTTAAAATCTGAAGTAATCCACCTTAATTGCCTTAACTCTAATAACTGCATGGGATCATAACAGCTAGAGGAGAAAAATAGTTGTTAACTTGTTGACTGCCAGATGCAGACTGCTGATAGGAGATATATCAAATATTAAAGTATTAAAACTGACCTCAGCTTGGCAGGAGAAGGCTGTGATTCATGCCCAAAACTCCTAGGCACAGGGGGAATACAACAAATAATTGAACGCAGATCAAAGCATTGGGTGTTTCAGTGGAATAAGACAGGAGATTAATCTCACTTACACTCAGGTAAACCTTCTTCCTAACTTTCTCCCAGTTCAGCAAGAACTGCAGCAAGTCCACTGTACAAATCTGTTACATCACTGCCTTGTTTAGACCTCTACCATTCCATTAAAATCAATGTTACAGTGGAGGGTGAGAACTGGATCACTCTTCTATGTAGTCTGAGCCTTCCATCTTTGAGCTGTCTCAGACTTTTCTCTGTGAAAAATAAAGAACCTATTTTAAAAATCTGTATTTTAAAAAAAAGTCTTGCATCAGAGCAATTTTTTTTCACCTTTGAGCAAATAATTCACTTCCAATTATGTTCCAGGTAATGGAAAGTCTAAGACAAATAGAGTTCAAAGTGAGGCCCATTGTGAAAGAGGCACACTAATTACAAACACTGTATGGAGAGAAAATGGCATCTTTGTGCTTGTACAGCAGCTGGTGCAAGGAACTGCCTGCCCAGTTTCCCACACAAGCAACACAAGCTCTAGAGACACCCAAGCACCAGGCTGCAGCCAAGTTTCACAGAGCTGGAAATCAAAACCCATCTTCAGGCTGGTCTCCCTACAGCAGGCTGATAAAAGGAGTGAAATGGCTGGGACATTATTCAAACTCAGGAACCTAACGGGACATATGAGCAGAAACTCTGATCTCTCACTGGTTTCCCAAGCTCTTCCAAGGGGAATCACACAGCAGTTTGCACAGCAGGGTCTTGCACCAAGCCTCATGCAGCTTGTACCACCCTGTAAATCTGCTGTCACAGGACTGAAAGGACAGAGGTGAGACAAACGGTCAGATGGCTCTTCAAATAATCATAAAATAGTCTGGGTTGGAAGGGACCTTTAAAGGTCATCTAATCCAAACCCCTGCAATGAGCAGGGACATATATCTGGCCTTGAAGACCCAGCCTACCTGTTTCCCTGCAGGCCAAGCAGGCAGTGAGGTGGTTGGTGCTGCTTGTTATGCATTAAGACAATGTCCACCCTCAGATTTTTTATTTCCTCAGATCGTCTTGAGAGGCAGAAAATACTCTTCTTCCTCTGTGGGGTCTTGATGTCATCTGAAGATGTGTTTTGTTTACCTTCTCCTGAAAGGTCAGAGACTAAATATCCAGTATCTACAGCTATCTGCAGGTAACAAGCACCTGACTGAGGAGGAAGAGAGATGCTGTGATCTGAAAAGGAGCCCATACATAGGAGGGATGACCCTACCCCCATCACCAGACACTGACCTTCAAGCAAAAGGTGTCTGAAATCATCACACAACCACAGAAGCATCAAGATTGGAAGAGACTTTCAAGATCAATTACTCCAACCATCAACCCAGCCCCTAAAACCCATAATCACCCCTAAAACATATCCACATCCAGACACCACTTGAACACTTCCAGAGAGTGATTCCACCACCTCCCCGGGCAACTTATTCCAATGCCCAACCAGTCTTTCAGTGAATTTTTTTTTTTTAATATCTAATCTGAACCTCCCCTGATGCAAATGAAGGCCATTTTTTCTCATCCTTTCACTGGAAACATGGTAGAAAAGACTAGCCCTCACCAGGCTACAGCCTCCTTTCAGGGAGCTGTAGAGAGCAGTGAGGTCCACCCTGAGCCTTCAGACTAAACACCCCCAGCTCCCTCAGCCACTCCTCATAAGACTTTTTCTAGACCCTTCACCAGCTTCATGGCCATAAACAATGAGGAAACTGGGAAAGGAAATGTGTGTGGTCCTTCGAGTGTCCTGTTTATACCTGCGAAGATTTTGTGGTAGATAAAATAAAGATCACCTGATCCTTGAAACTGTTTACAATGACACAAAGAGCATTAACCTCCACTCCTACACGTTCTGGAAGAAGTAAACTGTGGTTGCTGTGATGCAAGAAAATTAAACACACCATTCACCTGGTACAGTGTGACCTTTGTGTTGCTAAACTGTCTTCACACTCAAAACAAGGTGACTCCATCCGAAATGCCTGCTGGGAACAGCATGCGGTCCCTGCTCACTTCTAAGCCATGTCCAGACCATGCAACACAAAATGTCATTTCTGTAACTTAGCAGGATGGTCCATGGAGCTCCAGTGTCACAGGATCATAGAATTATGGAATCATAGAATGGCTTGGGCTGAAATAAGCCCTAAAGACCACCTAGTTCCAAGCCCCCTGCCATGACAGGGATGCCACCCATTGGATCAGGTTGCCCAGGGGACCACCAACCTGGCCAAGGTGTCAAGAGCTGGGCTTTGGCACTATTTTGTTCGTCAGTACAGACGTGCTCAGTGAAGTCCAGAGGTCAAACACAAAGAGCAAGCAGCTGTCCAAGCTTGGGAGGTCACTGCTGCTCCTCAGGGCTCAGAGCATGTGGGACATCACATCACAGGTCTGTGGCAGCACAACAGACACAGGACCCAATGATGACCTGGAGATGTGTCAGGCCAAGCAAAAGAGTTGAATTTGCTGCCTGTCCACAGCAAAGAAAGCTGGAATAGCCCTGTGGGACTGTACCCAGACACAGGGCCGTGACACATATTCAGCTCAGGGATGTTATCAGCTGTGTGTTATCTGAATGGACAGCCCTTTAGAAACACTGAATGCTGAAATGCTCCACAGGCAAAGAAGATGGCTGAAAAAATTTGCCTGGACTCCCCTGAACTGCCCCTGCACACATTCCAGTCACATCTGTGGCAAAAATACTGATTTATACAGAGGTTACGTGCTCCTACAGCCCATCTGTGCTGCACCTTCTGCCCTCATGGAGCAGGACACATCCCTTCAACTTGTCAGAGCTCCATAGAGAGCAGGCCTGAGCCTCCTCCGAGGATGGAGGGATTGAACTCAGCCAGCCCAAGCTGAACACTCTTATCAAACTATTTTTATCAAACTACTTTTTAGCACAGAGCAAAGCTGCTACTGCCCAGAAACAGGAAGGAAATGCATTACCACATCTTTCCCTAATGTCCTCTTGTCCTGTTAAACACAAGGAACACAAAGGTTGTGTTAGAGAGTCCAGCAGGCTCATGTGATTGTGAAAGGATTTCATACTGGGCACCTCATCCATCAAGGACACCAGCAGGGTTTAAGAGAGAGATGGTGGGATAAAATAGTCTCCTGGGTCAAATTCAAGCCATAAATGTTGTTCCTTTTTATGTCAAAGGGAAGTCTTTGACTTTTAATCTTTCCATATTTCAGTTAAATGATACAAATGACAGAGAACTAAAATAGATGATAGATACACAGCTAAACCTCCCCCATGTTCTTGGGTTCCTAAGATTTCTCTTTTAAGTACCACTACAACCACTCTGTAAAACTACAGTGGAACTTATTCTTAAACCATGCTTGTATCAATCATTTGATTTAATGAGCAAAGACTGCTTCCCATCAGTGTTTTTTTGCTGTGCTAGAACCAACCATAGAGATAAAAGATAACTTCCTATGCTCATACCCTCAGCCCACAAACATCCCCATCTGGAAAACACTTCAGAGCCATACTTGGACACAACTAATCATGACTGCATTTTTGCAAAAATGTGATGTTATAGTCAGATATTAAAAATCCTTTTCCCTCTCTGTTCAACTGAGTGAAAATAAAAGTCAATTTTCTGATGGAGCTCCCTCAGACCAAGACCTCCAGCTCTTTAAAGAAGAGTGCCCTGCCTAAAGACGGTAGATTTAGATTGGATATTAGGAAGAAATTCTTGACTGTGAGGGTGATGAAGCCCTGGAACAGGTTGCCCTGAGTTGTTGACGCCCTATCCCTGGAAGTGTTCAAGGCCAGGTTGGACAGGGTTTGGAGAAAACAACCATAGTGGAAGGTGTCCCTGCCCATGGCAGGAGGTCAGAACAAGACGATATTTAAGGTCTCTTCCAATCCAAACCACTCTATGATTCTATGATGCTTTGATCTCTTACAGGCATGTTTTGCATTTATTTCTTTTCTTGTAGTTCTATTGGTATTTATCAGGTGTTTTTCAGCACAGAAGACCCTAACTGTACTCTCAATAAAAAACAACAGAGGAAACAGTCCTAGAGAAGTAAGTCCACATCAGCACGGAGTGTGTGGAGCAGAGATATAGCTCTGGCAAGGTGATCACCCACAGACATGACAAACCGCATCTTCCCACTACCACAACAGCCAGAGATTACAAGCACTGCAGCTCTCCTGAGACAGAAACCTTCCACCCAAGATAAATACAGGTACACCTTACCATGGCTGTGCTCCCAGGCCTGGCTCCAACTCTGGAGAGCACAAACTCCTCCTAGAATTAGTTATTAATGGAAGTCTTGCCCCAAGACACCTTGACAAAGAGCTCAATAGCGTGTCTTACACTGGCTTCTGCTACTGTTGGCACATGAACACAGACGGACACAAGCCACCATGAAAGATGGACTGTCAGGAGAGAGATTAAAAGCTGGCTGTGCCATTAGTCCTGACCCAGCCTTCTATCTCCTTTGTTCTGTGCTCCAGCTTTAGCACTAATGGCAGCAAAGAGCTGTAAAAATACTGATGATAAATGCAGGCCTTAATCAAACAAAGCACTTTTAATTATTTGATTAGGAATCATTTTCTTTTTACAAATATAGGGAAAATTCAAACCAGTTGAGCCCTTCTACAGCCATAGGGTGGAAGTGACCACTGTGGAATTTGAACAGAGTTTGCTGAGGTTTCTGACTGCCAGGCCAGCATGAACCAGACCACATCCCGGTCTCTTGGGAGGAATGTTTGGATACAGGAATTGGTCTTTTCCCCAGGTGGACACAACCAGTCAGGCATCAACAGATTGGGATTCAAACACTACACAGAGGTCAGTCAAAAGATACGCCAAAAAGGCAAAATATTATGTCTGAGTGATGAATTAAGTGAAATTAATGTGCTACCCTTGTTCCAGCAGTCAGCAGGAAAAGTCACAATTACCAACAACTCTAAACGGAAGACTTGTTGGCTGTCATGGTTTGAATGCCAAAAACGTAACGAATGTCCCCTTTCCCCTGGGACAGCATGGCTCTCGTATCCAGACATGGTCCTTCCAAAGCAAGCTTGTGACAGGGAGGTGATGTGTGAAGCTGACATGGCTGAGACTGCGTGATTTCTGCTGACAACCAGTGCATCCACCCCAGGCTACAGGGCTGTCAGCTCCAGCCTTCACTAGTCCCCATTTGTAAGCCAAATGCTAAACATTATAAACTGTTTAGAGACTGGTCCTATGTGTCTGCCTGCAACAGGCCAAAGAGTGTAGCGAAGAATACAAGCCAGAGACTCAAAAAAAAACCTAAGTAAATTTGATTTGCGTATTAGATTAGAATATTCATTCCAGTGCCATACATGCACTACCATCAAACCTGAGTGAATGTATCCTTTGTCAAGAAGAAAATATTTCCTTTTAAAATCTTCAGACAGCCTTGGTCCATAGGTGACAATTATCAACTGTTTCTCCTCAAAAACAAACCCAACCAAAACATTTCCCAAATACGTGGTACATTGAGTCTACAGGCATGTTCCCCCAGCCACCAGGTCTTAGAGGTGCACTGGTTCACACCACAAGCACTGTCAGCTCTCAGAGCAACCACAAAAGATGGGGTAAGAGCTGGCACCCCTCCTGTCTGGGTGCTCCCAGCTGAGTGTCTGGATACCTGGCCAAAGCACCAGGAGCACAGCACGGAGCTTCTGTCATGAGTTTAGAAGAAGGTTTAAACACTGGGTTTCTGGTGTGAGTCACTAATTGCTGCATCAGTACAGGCTTCAGTTGAGTGACATGCTGTTCCACCAGGATGCAACTCCAGCGCATCCTCCAGAGCTCAGCTGCAGGCTCCTCCCAGCACTGAGCTCCCTGGTGTGCTGGCACTGCTGCTGTAGGTCCTCCTTGCAAACTGAGGAGGCCCAGGGCATTGGTCCAAGCACTAGCAAATGATCATTTGTACTCTTTAAATGTTCAAACAGTGCTCAACAGCAAGTTGGCCCATGCCAGCTAGCGCTCTCCCCAGTCACAGCTGGCCGTACACTGGATCGTTGCCCTTGGGTAGTTGGGATATGTGTACTGCCCTGTTTTGAAGGAAAAACATCTGGCTAGATGCAAGTCCTGCTGTGCCACTCATCCCTAGGAAAAAAGAAGCTTTGCTACATTTAATTTCACAGGACAAGTGCAGTCCGTGTGCTCTGAGCAGTGCCCGTTCATCACTATTCATTAACACCCAACTCAACACATTTTGGCAAGGAGTAAGACCCCCAGCACAGATGCTCATACCTTCCCATTTGCACAAGAGGGAGCAAGCCAGAGCCTGAGGTGATTTAAATTGTCCTGAGAAACCTGGCAGGGACTCCTGTGCTGTCGAGTGAAGCCAGCTGGAACGTAAGGCTTTCCACTCCACACTCTGTGTACCCAGCCAAAAATCACATGTGGGTAGCGTCACCGAAAACCAAACACCTTCTCCCGTCCTGCCTCGAGTTCTGTGTGAAAACAAATGTCCACCTTCATGGTTGGAAAACTCATATTTCAAGGTAGAGTTTTGTGCTTCAGGAAAAAACATCCCAAAGTGAAAGAGCAGCATTAGATTTGGCACTGCCGAGGAGAAGTCCACGGAGAGTTCGACTGGCAAATAGTCAGAGGAGAAGCACAGCAAATCCTGGCCCTCTGAACAACACACTACGTGGGTTTAGGCAAGTCACTAGTTCAGCCTGAGGTAACTGCAAATTAGAGCTGAGTGTCACAGAGAAGCAGGGCTGGAAATGACTTTGCTGGGTCACCTAATCTACCCTTCTAGACCTGTAGCAGGATCCCATCTAGCTTGCTTTTGAAGATCCTCCATGATGTAGACCCCACGATAACCATTCAGACTTTTCCAGAACATCTCTCTTTTCACCTCTGTAACATTTTTCTCATACAGAGCTCGAATTCCCTTGCTACAGTTTATGTTCTTAGCCTCTTGTGCAAGGTGATCAATAGGCAATCTCCACATCTCTGCCACAGCCTTTTCTGTGTCTGAAAACTGCTAACCTACTCTCTTCCCATACTTCTAATTTTAGGCTAAACAATTGCAAATTAGGATTCATTTTACAATTGTACCCAAAGGCAAAAAAAAGGCTGATGTCCTCCCTGGAACCACATAAACACAGCTTAACAGGGTTACTGCTCCAAATTGTTTATAATCAACACAAAAAATCAAAGGAAGATGAAAGTTAAAAGGTCAAAGAAATCTATTATTCCTATTTTAAAAGTAGGAACTTGGTACAGAGAGATACGTGTTTAGTCTTTTCAAGAACTCCCATAGCTGCAGAGGACTTTACAGAGGTCTTAATACCTAACCAAATTATTGCATTTGCAAATGGGGTTATTTCTGCCTCTACTGAGCTTCTAGATAAACTATTTTGAATTACAACCTGAAGATGTATGAATGTTCATGACAGATCTGGGAAACACAAACCAGATCTTCCAAGTGACCCTCCAAAGCCCTAATCTCAAAACCATTCTTCCTTGTGGGGGAAGCAGAGATGATTAATGGCATTTTTCAAAGCTCTCCAAAGATCATATTTTTTCTACAGGAGCTTGAGACAAAACGATCATTACTTGCCCGGCACACTTACATGCAAGGAAAACCCCAACAATAAATACAAGTTGAAAGAATTCTGCATATCGAATTTACTGTACATGCAAATTTCCTTCAGACAGAACCATTAATAATTGTCTGAATGGTAAAATTTAGGATTTTCTAAAAAGGCCTTCTAAGTCTGTATGTGCATTCCTTATCGTCCATCTGCTTCACTGAGCGATCACTCACCATTTTAATTCATTCTTTTTGACATTAGCACACACATAAATTCCCTGCTTGTTGCAATTTTATGCTTTAGTAACATTTCACATGCCCTGTACTGCCATGGTTTCAAATTCAAATAACTCACACAGGAGAGGCAAGCATAATTCCAGCATATCCACTGAATACCAGACAGTTTATGCCAATCTGGAGGACTCCAATATTAGACTTTATCAGACCCTGAATATATTGTAATAAATGTAAAGCTAATGCTAATGAAGCAAAAAAAAAAAAAAAAGCAGACCAAAAACAAACAAACAAACAAAAAAACAGGGAACAGAATGCCTCTATATAAACACTACATAGTTGATTTTGTGGCAGGGTAGGAAGTTGCATATGAGGATGGAGTTAGACAAACAACTTGACGAAAAAATCTGGTCCTAAAAGAACCTCAGGGCAAGCAATAAATCTTGGATTGTTCAGATATGAAATATCCAAAGAGAAAATCTGTTGCTGGTCATTAGCCACAGGGCATGCTTGGGTTGATGACCTCAGTCTGCTCGTGCCCACTCAACTGTGGCAGCAAACCATCAGTCAGCAGAGCAGCAGGGCAGGAGCAGAGTCAAATCTTATCTAAAGGATGGAGTTTTGCCACACCGAAAGGGTGGTCAGGCACTGGAACAGGCTACCCATGGAGATGGTAAAATCATTCCTGGAAGTGTTAAAAAACGTGTGGATGTAGCACTCAGGGATATGCTTTAGTTGTGAACACAGTGGTGCTGCGTTAACAGATCTCAGAGGTCCTTTCCAATTTTAATCATTTTACGATTCTTGTAGTCTGTTTGCTTTAACTTGAAAAAAGATGAATGAAGACTCAGAGATGAGTCTGCCATTTGGTTCAAGACCTGAAAAAATGCTTTATGCTGGAAAATGGAAAGAGAGTGATGTTTACTGTATCAACATGGAGTCTGTGAAAGATGCTTTGATGTATGAAGAGAAGGAAACTGCCAGCTTCCAGTGAACAATTCAGTCTAACAGGAGTCATAGCACACTACCCAAATTATAGAAACACTGCAGGTCCCAAACAGTCAGGATCATTAATCTTTACTATCGCTGCCACAGGTGTCTTGTCCTTCTTACGGGTTCCCCAGACAAGGTCTAAACCCCAAGATCGGATGTGTTTATTGTACTGAGCTTAGTATAAAGGTGCATGGATAAGATGTAATTAGATTTGTATGTATTACATCATGTTGGATGATCCCACGGTCTCTTCTGGCTTTTAAACTCCACAAATGAGCCCATGACCTTTATAAAGCACTGGATGTACTGGAGGAGATATTTAAATGTATGTGCAATGAGTTTCCCATTATGCTAAAGCATGCATCTTCAACTCTGCTTCTAACATCACGTAACCTCATGTTTTTCCAAACATGAACTATACTCCTGTACTATCAGCTCCTGCATTACTATTGCTATTTATGTGCACACAGAGGTAGTGTTTCCAGTGATCTCAGCACCATCAGACTCCTTTCTTTTCTGCCAGAATTGTCTGGTCCCCTCCCAGCTCTTCCCCATGTACTCATGCAGCCAACACTCTTCCTTCCCCCATTCCCCTGGTGTCTCCCTTGCCGTCCCACCCTGCTGCCTCTGAGGAATTCCCCAAATTAGACATCACTTCTTAAACTCTCTGCCTTGCTTTGGGCCAGTCCTCCGGGAACCATCTTTCTCCCAGTACACTCAGGGATGACCCCTCCATAGCTTTTAATCCTCTCTCTTTTCCCACACCAGACCTCCCAGACAGACAATTTAGGGCAATTTTCACCAGCTGTCCTGTATCCGTGTCTATGCGTACAGTGGTAGCTGAAGATGACTGTAGGGTAAGAGGCTTTAGTTCAAAGCTCTTTAATTGCGGTTCAAACAAAAACTTCTAATTTAAAACCAAACTGGGCCAAAGCTAAAGGCTGATATTTTCAGTATGCAGAGAGAAAGGCTATATAACCATCTCAGCACTTGTCCTGTTTCCCAGCATCCTACTTGCTACCTGCTGCATATCCCTGATCTGCCCTGTAGCTGATCCAGCTTTGAGCAGGAGGTAGGACCAGAGCCCTTCAGGGTTGCCTCCCAACCTGAATTACCATATGGCAAGTGATCCTATGATCCTATTTAATTGCCTGTTTGTGATGGAATTCTGCCTGCAGCCACTTGCAAGAATCAGGGTTTATTTTACCTGGTTTGGCTCTGGGTATGTTTTTGTTCTCAACACTGTGGATCACATGCTTGGGGGACGAAAAATAAATGAGCAAAAAGGCAGGAAGGTCTACCTGACCAAGCATAGTATTTAAAGCAGGCAACGGACTCTTATGCATAGTTCTCTCTCCAAGATGAGCTAATAAGACCCTGTAAACTAAATAAATGCATTTTGTATGTGTTTATTTCATGTTTATGCTAATTTCTCACATTCCTGATTCCTGAAGGCTACCTAAAACCCTCCTGCACTTGCATCTGTCCCATGGAGACAACGTGTAAGTCAGTGTGTCTCACCCTGCCACCTCTGAAAGCTGTCCCGTGGCCCCTCAGACCCAAACCCCTCTTTGTTCACTGCCCTGTTGTTTCCCTTCCCTCTCACTCCCTTGCAAAATGAATGGTTAATGGCAATCATATGCATGTGGGGTGTCACAGCCCTCCATCCCTCCCCCAGCACAGGCTTGCCTGGGATTTATCACCCACCACTTCCTGGCACACGAGGCAGCCCAGCATCTGGTTGTGACTAGTGCCCCATTTTGGCTCGTTTCATTTTCTGAGAGCACTGAGAGCCAGCAATGAGAGAAGAAGCAAACCACCCCACGCCAAGCTGGAACAGGGTTTGAGTCTTCCCAAAAGCAAGTGGGGAGCAACTTCCAGCAAAGTACATCTATTAAACACAGTCTGTTTAATTCCTGTTTACAGCTTTATATGACCAGACTCCCCCCTATGTCCTGCTGACACTCAAGATGTGGTTTGCAAAGCATTCAGAAATGGCTTGTTAAGGAAAACTTATTTTTATCCTCTTCACCTTTAAAAATTTGAGAAGCTTCCCAGTCTGCTTTCACAGCATGCAGATGGCTTGGGAAATAACAACTTACATGGTAGAGGGTTAGATCAGAATGCCCATTTTCACTGTCCAACTCAGACATCCTAATTATCACGAAATCTAAATTCAGGATGATGATGATGAGCAATCCAGAAAATTGCCAGAGGCTCAGAGCTTGGCTCATAACCTCGTTAACAGAGAAAAATAATCACTGATTCTATGCTGGAAACCTGTAACAAGCAGACCTCATAATTGCCAATCAATTAGAAGTGTGAAAAAATCAACCCTTAATCAACATCATGGAGCTGGTAAATCTTGAGGGTGGACCAGTTCCTGTTGGCGCTGCTAAGGACATTTCAGAAAGTTTTTTAATAGGCAATGATCAAAGTGAGGACTTAAGAGAGACCTGCCTGTGACCTTTCAGAAGTATCATCTGGAAAAAAAACAAATATCCCATACACTTCCACCCTGTCCCATGATGTAATCCCCACGGTAGTTCCTGTGCCTCATTAAAGGTGCTGGTGTGACAGAGCAGGTGCTGGTACATAGGTGCCTTTCAGGACCATTATTACACAAAGTCAGAAGAAAAGCAGTTTCACCCCTAGTCTGGAGACCTGAAATGGCCTCTCACAGCAAGAGCTGACAGACAATGCTGACAGCTCCAGTACTACAAATGACAGCCTGGGAACAGCAGGCCAGTGACTGAGGTTACCTTTAATGCACCTGAACTCCAAACAGAAACCACTCTTCTGATGATATGCTTCCCACTGAGGTATCCTTTATAGCTCAGGGAGAGCTATTGTCCCTTTCACATTCTGGCTTTGAATGCTTTCCCAGACCACTTCTCTGACCTAACAGAGACACTTGACAAGCCTGAAATCCAAGCAACAGAACAAAAGGCAATAGGCAGAAACTGATGCCCAGGAAGTTCCACATGGATATGAAGAATTTCTTTCCTGTGCAGTGACCAAGCACTGGAACAGGCTGCCCAGGGAGTGTGGAGTCTCCTTTACTGGAGATATTCCAGACCCATCTGGACACAATCTTGTGCTCTGTGCTCTGGGTAATTCTGCTCGAGCATGTGACCCACTGAGGTTCCTTCCAACCTGATCTATTCTGTGATTCTGTGAAATCTACAAAAGAGAGTTGCAAAGAAATCTGATGGATAAAACCAACTGAAAACGTCTCAAGGTATGTTAACAGGAGTCCAAATCATAGAATCACATAATGGTTTGCAATGGAAGAGACCTTAAAGATTACCTAAATCCAACCCCCCTGACATGGGGGCTGAGGTCAGGTTGCTCAAAGCCCCATCCAACCTTACCATCCAGTGACGGGGCATTTACATCTTCTCTGGGCAACCTGTTCCAGTGTATCACTACCCTCATAAGAGATTTTTTTTTCCTTATACCTAATCCCATCTACCCTCTTTCGGCTTAAAACCATTTCCCCTTGTCCTGTCCACAGGTCTTGGAAAAAACTCTCTCTCTCTATTTTTCAGGCTGCAAGTTCACATTGCTGGCTCACATCCAGTTTTCATCTCCAAGTCCTTCTCCACAGGGCTGCTCTCAATCCCTTCACCCTCCAGTTTGTGTTGGTACTGGAGATTGTCCAGGTGCAGGACCTGGCACTTAGCCTTGCTGAACTTCATGGAGACTGCCAAGGTCCCTCTGGGTGGCACCCCTTCCCTCAAGCTCATCAGCTGCATCGCTCATTTTGGTGTCATCCACTGGCTGTAACAAACCAGGCACAACATCCAACATGCCTGGTGTGGGAGTATGTGGTGACCAGTGGATTTTAGCACCAAGAAATGTTTCTGCTGATCAGTATTTGCATCATTCAATGTACCGAATGTTAGCTCCACTAACAGAAGAGATAGAAGTCTGGGTTGAGACTAAGCATACAGAAATGTCAGGCTTCACCTTTGTCTTGAATTTTTAATGTTAATAATTCCATGTGTACTGGTCTGATATCAGGCTTCACCCAGTGTCAGTCTAAAATTTAAAAGATTAGTTTAAACTAGACGATGAAATCCCCTACGTCACTAACAGGTGGAGGCAATTCACCTTCCCAAGGCAATTGAGCCCATCCTGCAGTAGGTGCTATTGATTCTTGGACTGACCTGTTCTTTGAAGTCACCTACGCTTCTCCATCACCTAGAAAAGCAAATGCTCACCAAAATAGTTAAGCCAATTAAGAGCCTATTGTTGCAAAAAAGGGAAGGTTTTCGTTTCCTTCACCTCTGTCCTGCTTTTCTCTTCTTCTGACCCTGATTCCCTCCCTTTCCCTACTTCTAGCTACCCCTACATCCACACTTGATCTCTTCCCCTGCTCAGGCAAAAGAAAGCTGGTTTTACCTGCAAATCCAAGCAGTCGCTTTTTTTGCCTTTTTAATTTTCTGCAATTTCAGTGAATCAAATGAGCCAATTTAGCAAACAGCTGGCAGGAGGAATCAGCCAGGTTTGTCCTGCTTTTGTGTTCAAGAGTTTGTAATTAGCTCAAGTCATGTCATGAAGCACAAGTGTAAGCACCCTTGCAAACTCAGCTGCTCACAGACCAAAGTTAATGAGTCAAAAATCCAAACAACAAACTTGTCTTTCTCTTCCTCCACACCATAAACTGGATATCAATGAAAAAAAAAACTATCTTGAAGACAAACCCATGGTTCACGAAGTGCTAAGCCTCAGTCGCAAAAGAACCTTTGTCCAAACAAATTCGGGCACATGTGAATGGTCATGAAACACACCTATGTGCAAGTATTAACATCTGGACTTAAAAACAAGCCTGGCAGAAACACAAGGGAAAGGAAACCTTGCAAATAAATGAAAATGTGTATTGAAGTATTCTGTGCCTTTTCTTACAATGCAAGGATTCTGCAGCCTCTGTGTCTCTGCTTATAAATAAGACAGGTCAAGGCTCATTCTTTCACCCTCAGGGCAACAGGCACAGCACAGATTGTGACCATACGGCCACACTTTCTCCCTTACACCCTCCCACATGGTATGGCTTCATTCTTACTGCTCACTGGGAAGAGCCATGCTGGCTCCCAAACCACGTGTGGATGAGGGTTATGTAGCAGGAGGCAAAGCCACGGCAAAGAGCACAGAAACAATTAAACCATTTGGATGATGCTTGAGCCCACACCTTGGACCTGTGGAGTTTGCTGGTATGGATGTAGCCAGTGAGAACAGTCAGAAACAGAGACAAAAAGCTTGTGTCTTTATATTTAATAGCTTGATCAGAGGTGAGCTAACGTCAGATCTGTGGTGCAAACAACGTAGAAAGAAAATTAATTTTTACCCATCTCCCAGCTAATGCACTTGCACTATAAAAAAATCCCAGCAGCAAATTCCTACTGAGCACCTATTTATATGCAGTATCATAGAACTGTAGAATCATAGAATGGTTTGGGTTGGAAGAGACCTTAAAGATCATCTCATTCTAATCCCCTTTCCATTGGCAGAGATGCCATTCAGTAGACTAGGTCACTCAGGGCCCCACGAAACTCGGCCTTGAACAATTCCAGGGATGAGGCATCCACAGCCTCTCTGGGCATCCTGTCCCAGTGTCTCACCATGCTATGAGTACAGAACTTCCTCCTACCATCTAATCTAAACCTGCCTTCTTTCAGTTTAAAACCATTATCCCTTGTCCTGGCAGTGTCTGCCTGTATAAAAAGTCCCTTTCCCTCCTTTTCATAACCCTCTTTAATGTACTGGAAGGATGCAATCAGTGTTCCCCAAAGCCTTCTCATCTGCAGGTTGAACAACTCCAGGTCTCTCAGCTTGTCTTCACAGGGAAGGTGCTGCTCTGATCACCTTTGTGTCCCTTCTCTGGACCCATTCCAACAGGTCCACCTCTTTCTTGTGCTGAGGACCCAGACCTGGATGCAGTACTGCAGGGTGGGACTCATAAAATGTTCTTCCTGGCTGTATCTCATTTATTATTGTTGGTAAGTATCTGATTCCTATGTTTTAATCTAGAAAAATGTCTTCACAAACCAGGACCTTCCAATTCTGCAAATAAAATCTATTTTCCAGGCAAAGGCTGGATGCTCACTTCCAACTGTGCAGCTCTTCAGAAAGGTGTGGGAACACCAACACTCATTCTAGACAGTATTTCCCTGTCTTGGGAAAGGTGTTTTGGAGAGGGAAAAAATCATGTGCCTCTAGTAGGAAAGTCAGTGAAATGTTCTGAAAGATGCACTGTTTGCCTCATAGCATCAAATGCTGTGTGGTCTTGAGAGCTGTGCTGCTGCTCAGAAAAGGAGGGGAAAAAAACGAGCAGTAGTCTTCAGCGTGGCCACTGTGTGTTCTAGCATTTCATTTATGGTCTGCCTTCACCAGAGGATTAATTTACTGCTAATCTGAACCTTCCCTATTCAGAGGCTCCACATCAGCAGTGTTCTGGAAAGAACAGGGTCTCTCAGGACCTTCTCATAATCAAACTACAGAAGCACAGAGTGCTCTTAAGGCAGGAACCAAACTAGCTGGAAAAGTGTTTAGTGTGTAGTTATCAAGGATTCATTTTTCACAGTGAAAGGATATATCAAGCAGGGTTTTGCAGAGGTCAGTCCTAAATCCAGTTCTAATGAAAATATTTCCATTTTCCTGAACACAGAGTACCTGGATGATGACCAGGATGCTGGAATATAGATAATGTTTATTTCATTTGCAGATGATACCATGCTAGGAAGGACTCCAGTAAAATGAGAGGGAGAGAATTAAAACGTGATCTTGGGAGACTGGGGATACAGGCAAGTTCAAGATACCAAAATAAGCCAGGAACGTTCCACGAGGCAGATACAGGATGAAAATCAAGCTTCTGCACAGCAGTCCTGCAGATCAGAACAGTGAACATCAACCAGTGATGTCAAGTGGCTGATGGACCTCAGACCAGAAGATCTAAACCCCTTCCTTTCACTCAGCACTAGTAAGATCTCAGTTAAAGTCCTCTGCCTGGTCTGGTGCTCTGGAATGCAAGTGAATCAAGGAGCTCCGTGAGAGATTCCACAGGAAAGAGAAAGAACAATCACAAATTTTAGGCAGCACTGATACTGTCGCTATAACAGCAGGAGGCTGAGGAGGAACCTGGGAGACATGAAAACAGGCTTCAAAAATACAGAGGTTGCTAGACAGCAGAAAGAAAGAATCTGTTTTCTGTGCTCATTTGGACATGTGACAAGTCATGGGCTAAGAGAAGTTACCTCAAGAAAACCTTGGTTAGTCACTAGGAAAATACTTCTAATGGAAAGGAAAGCATGGAAGTGCACTGCCAGAAGAGTCTCCCCTGACTGAATGTCTGTCAGGAGTGGTCAGTGTCCACCCTGCTTGGTGACTAATGCTCCTTTTAGGAGCTCACAGTCGCATGACTCAGGAGTGAGCAGTTTCCTCTCCACGTGAACCAGAAGATGCTGACAAAGCCCACCTGCATCAGCAGCCTTAAATTGCCTGCTAGTCAGAGACACAGTACGATTAAAATCATTCCTGGTTTCCCAGTCACTTTCCTCAGATCTCCACAGCCTTCCAGACTTAGTCCGGACTAATTCAGTCACAGTTGTTTGCTCGAACATCAAATCCCCTTACCTGGATGTGACAACTGAGTTTTGGTCACCTCAGTTTTAGGTGGCAGTGCTAAGCTCTGTAACAAGTCACTGAGGCATCATGTTCCCAGCTGACCAGGAGCTCTTCCCAAAGCATGGTTTGGACGGGAGCTTCCACAATGCGGCATTTCTAAAATCATCACCTAAGTATTGCAGAGAGCCAAAGCCTGAAATAACCCAGCATTCAGCAACTGACCAGCAGTGACCTGATTCTGGCAGCCAGCGGTGTTGTTCTAGCAGAGGATGTTGCTTGACACCCAACCCAAATAAATACATCATCCTGGAAAAACAAGGAGAAAAGAAGAGAAGCAGACAAGGTGGCCTTTCTCTGCAGACACTACAACAGACAGAGGAGAGCTCCAGAGCTGTGACCACTGGCAGGAAGGATTTTGTTGGTGTTACCACATCGGCCCTAGCAAAGACAAAGCCATGAGGTTGGGCTCTGCCTGCTTTTTCTCTGTCCTCATTTTATTTCTCACCCTGGGAGTATCACTGGAGGCGAGATTCATGACACAGCAATCAGGCACACAAATTTCACTTCAGGGAGAAGGTAAGTGCTTAACACTAACAAAAAGAGTCACAAAAAAAATACTGATTTCCTGCCCAGGCACCTCACTAAATTCTTTCACACCTAGACTTACTCTGACATCTAAAGCTGGCATCCTCTGCACATGGCCAGGAATGCCACTGGCTCAGCTAAGCACTCCTCAAGGACTCATCTTCTCCAGCAGGATCTTGTCACAGTGACAGCCCCAGCATCGGAGCAAAGCCCAGCAGTCACAGCCACTCTCCATCAAACAAGTGCACACAAAAGCCACCTTCTGCAACACTGTCAGTGGAGCTCAGGGGACAAGAGCTGCACTTCCAAACCTCAGCTCAGCCTCAGGTGGGCTTGATAATTTCCACATCCCAAAGAGACCAGAGAGCCCTGCTGAAGGATTTCCCTTCTCCTCCTGGGGAAGCTCAGCCCTACACAGCCCTGAGCCCAAAAGCACAAGGCAGAGCCTTGCTGTGAAGTTTCATCACCGCATGGATGGATTTGATTTTGGCAACCCCAGTGAGGAAGGGCTGTGTCCCTGACAGCAGCCATGATGGTCCATAGTGCTGCTCTTCCCTCAGGAGCATCAATAGGGAGAGCCTGGCCATCCCAGTCACCTCATCTAGGTAAAGAAGATGGTGAACTGTTCCTTGCTTCAGACATCAGCCACAAAATGCAGACATCTACTGGCTGCCTCCAGTGGGCCTTGGTTAGGGAGGCAGAAAAATTGCTGGCAGCATGGAATTCAGCTCCTGCAGCCTTCAAGATGGGACTGGGAGAACTGGTGTGTGGTCCTGATTCCTGGCTCAGGCACACAAGCACCTAAGAGCTCATGCGGGTCAGGATTTACACCTCTCCTGGCCTCAGTCCTGCATTCAGCATCTCTGTAGGGCACTGAGGGCTGACATCAAGCTTTTCAGGTACAGTGAGTGAGACTCATACACCGCTCTCACAGACAGGCACAGCCTTTCCCACTGCAAGAACTACAAGAGGAAACAAGTTAAACCACATCCAAGTTCTCTCCAACCTCCTTAGAGAAGGTTACTAGCTGGATGAGTTTTCATAGCAAGAATCCAAAAGCATCCTAAGGAAAGAGGAACTACAACTCCTCCAGCCCTGTCATGCTCTCAGGACTGTGTCATGCTTTCATTGGCCCCCACTACAGTGTTTTTATGGTTTTCTTGCTTTCCTTTCTGCTCTTTTTCATGGTCCCCCAGAGTTTCAATCAAAGTTGCATTTCTCTGCTTCTCGTTCTCCCCAGCCCCTTGCATTCCTGGAAGGAAAACAAGGACAGATGGAGCTGCCTGGCTGTAAAAAGCTGTTCTTACAATGAAAGTAGTGCTTTCCAATAAAACTTAAGCAGTTTGGCTGCACTGCCTGTGCTCTGCTTCCCTGCTTTAGGGCACATCTGCAAAGATAGAGCAACCTCAGATGGGTGACATAAATAATACAGAATCATTCTTAATAATCAAGCAACGTCAGCCTTGCCAAAAAAGTAGCCAATACACCCACTCCAACTACTGCACACTTATAAATATGTTGATCTCCAGAAACCCCCTTCCACCACAGCTGGTGACTGAGCCAATTCTAAGCTTGATTTTTCTTTCAGTTGGGTTGTTTATTGCCAAATTCCAAAACAAAACTAAGCAAAGCACACACACACACAAAAAAGTCACTTTTCAGATGTGATTTATGAAGTGTCTCTAAGCAAGCGCATGCTTCACACATAAAAACACCCAGGGCTGGGGTTCCAGCTGCACAGGAAAAGCAGCAGCAGGAACTCTCACTGTATAATAAACTACCTGAGCAAGCCCTTTGCTTTGCCTGTGAAGGCCTGGGGACAGATCTTCAGGGAGAGGCATAACTGCAGCACTTCATTACCTTCCTTCAAGCTGTGAAATTATGTCTTTTTTGTTTCATTTTGAAAAGCTTCTTTTACACAAAGGCACACATACACACAAGAAAGGCAACTATCAGCCTTCGGTCAGTTCACACCATGCCATTCCTGCATGTCCAAATAGTTTAACATCCCTAACTTTAAGCCTTTACCAGCATCTCTTCCATCACAGAAGAGAAAGGCTGCCTAATTTTATTTTAAAGGAGGAAAAGCACATTAATCTTCAGCCCATCTTTAGTTATCAACAGTGCTGTGCACTCTGTCCCAAAGCACTGCCCAAGATACTCTCACAGCCATTGGCAGAGCAGAGACTCTTGTATCACTCTTGTAAACTCAATATGTAAGTCACTGAGCTGCAAAACACAGTTTTCAGCAAGGACAGAGGTCATTTGCTGTAACTTGCATGCTCTGAGTAGCTAAATTGAGCAAAACATTTTGAGCCTCATTACACACTTCGTGGTAGTGCCTGGTCCAACACAGGTGTTGTGGCAGGGAGTTGGGGACCTGCAGTACCTGCTCCAGAGCTCCATGCTCTGTGCTTTACCCTGACTCCTGCTCTCCTCCCCGGGCCTGTGGAAGTTCAGATATTTTTAGCCATTTGCCATGAGTGAAGGAATGTCTTTTCCAAAGTTACCTCATTCCTAAGGGCAGCTCTGCCAAGACAAACAGGTCCTAAGTGTGATTACTCCAACTGCAGCCAGGGGAGAGAGCTCACACTACAGTAATGTGCATGCTTGAGTCCTAAGTACTTGGAATTATTAGTATTTATGGTGCATGAAATTATATTCCTCGCTTCCTCACCTGGCCACACAGATAGGAGGGGGAGGGAATTTCAGATCCTTCCTGCCCCTTACGTGGCTGAGCACTTCTGAAAGCAAAGGAGCAGCCCTGAGGCCCCAAGACAGATGAACGGTGGGATTTATCATGGGATGCTCTCTGGACTGGGGCCTTTTCAGGAATACATGCCAAAAGGAAAGCCAGAGGACAATAGCAACTCAATTTGTCACCTGGGGAAATCTGTTCTACCCCAGGCTTGTTTTGCTAATCACACACTCACCTCCATATGCCTTTACTCTCATCTCATTAGGGCCATCCCATAAGCATACAGCAATTAACACCCTCCAGAGCAAAGGGACCAAGAACTCAGTGAATAACCCCTACGGAAAACTATTGTGCCTCAAACACCAACTAATTAATTCTCAAAAACACCGTCAATGTTTTAAAACCAGCATAGCATTTACCCCGCACAAGTGAGAAAGCTGAACCATGGAACTTGAGCGACTTGCCCACGGCCACCAGGGCAAATCCGTGTCAGAGTAAACCAAAGCCAGCAAAGCTGCTTCCTTGCTGTGCCCCACACTGCCTGTGTGATCACAGCTCTGAGGGACTACACAATGGGAGAACAGGACTTCTCTGCTTCTCAGGGCTTTCAATAATCCCCTTCAAGGTGTTCAGACACAATTTTACCTGCAGATACCACATAATGATGGCAACTACTCGGAGTTCTGGGCTTAGGCACTTCAGCCATGCCAGGTGGGGAGATTTAGATATTATAAACTCCAGCTATCTGCCACTTTATCTGCTTTTAAAAAATTATCAGACCCACCCCCAGAAATATAAGAACAGCTAGTTCAGTGCACAGAGTGGTAGTTCTCATGTTATCCACCACTAGCAGGAGACACCTGATCCACAGGGAATTAGTAAACAAATAGGCTTAAGATGGGGAAAATATTGATATGCAGTCCTTCCCTGCTTTATCCATTTTGGACACTGCCTCAGAATCACCGAGCAGCCTTCGGCCACAGCCGTAAAGCTGCTCTGCACTGCCCAGGCTGCTGCACTGTGAGCACTTGCTGGCTTTTCATTAACAAAAATTGTAATACAGGTGATGATGGGCAAAGAGACAATGACATACATCCTCTAGCAGGGACACAAGTTCCCCATGGTGGGTCTCGTTCACAGCATTTATCATCCTCTCAGCAGTGACAAACTCAGGAACAACAACAATAACAACAACCAAAAGGCTTAATCCCTTTCCAGGGAGTTCTTGTCTGCAAAATCCTCCTTATGAAAGACAGATGTGAACCTGCCAGTCCAGTCAGATGCAGAAAACCCTGGTAATGCAGGAATGAACATTCTCACACACAGAATTGGCAAGGAATAATGGAGAGATTCAAACAATGAAAGAAGTAAATCATTTCAATATGACAGGCTGGATTTGAGAACAATTTCAGGCCATGGACATAGAAATCAAAGACCATCATCTCTGGCAATCCCAAAGGAAAACAACCCTTTCCTTTCCCCAGAAAGTAAAGTTAGAAGTGAAGGTGAAGCAAATTGAGACTGAGGAAGGGAATGATCCCTATCCAGCAAGGCACATTGCAATAATCAAAGCACACACGTTACCGGAGATATAATTTAAAGCAGAGATCAAATTCTACAAAGCAAGACAAAAAAAAAAAGTAATAGTAAAGGAATTCTATGAGCAACAGGAAACCTCAGCACTGACAGGGCTTTGCTGAGCCCTACACAAACCATACAGCCTAAGCTGCACCTGAGAGGACCTTTCCTATCGCACAAGTATTCAAACTCCCTGCCAGACTATGAGTGTGATTTTGGTCTGCTTTTCACTAGCCAGGATCAAGATCCAGCACCTAATGAAAGCTCTAAGCCTCTCTAACCAGCAGGAATAAGAAAGATGCCAGCTGAATTTCCTGGATTAAGACAAAAAAGCAGGAAAGCTTGGGAGGTCTGAGTCTCATCTTGGACTCCTGGCAGCAAAGTGTGACAGCACCACATCTGCTTCCCGCATCAGAGAAAATGCCCAAGCCCACTTTTAGAGTGATGTGAACAGCACCTTCCCAAACTAAAAAATCACCATCGTTCAGAAATCCAGAGCACCCAGATAAAACCAATGAGGTGACAAGTGGCAGCTCAGCCAAGCTCAGCCCATTGCTGGACATCACAGCACAGACACACCAACCGCCGGAATCACTCACCTGTGCAGGGGAAACTCCCTGCTCTCAGAAATGCATGTTCAGGTGGCAACCTGAAAAGCCTGAAAAATGCACCAGGATGGAGAACTCCAGTCCCAAAGCAATCGTCTCTTCATCCACCAAATGTCCCATCCCTGTTTACCAGCTCTCCAAGCATAGGAGATACAGGTTGTATTAATTCTCAGCCTCCATGTCTTATCCCTTTTTTATCCAATTTGAAATCATGTCTCAATTGTCCTCTCAAACGGATTATTAGTCCAATTACTTTCTTGTTTCCTTCATTCATGTTAAAGGGTTCCCAAACTTTCTAATCAAAATAATAGCAATTAATTTAGAAATCTTGATTTGTAGGTAACTAAGGTCCATTCACACCTCTCTGACCTGCAAACCAACCAGCTTTGACTTCACAATACATTTGGGAAATCCCCCTGTGCCTTCTTGGGAAAAGCAAGAGGGAGTCATTTGTGCAGCACGTGAAACATTAGGCAAAGCTGGGAGATTTACAGGTGAAGAAGAGATGGTGATTCCAGCACCATCAGCTTGGGCATCAGTGCAATACTGACTCCTGCAATGACCCCCAAAGCTCTTCCTCAATGCTCTCTTCCTTCTTTAACCCCTATGAATTCCTCTGCTGAGACAAAAAAAACAGGAGTTGGCTTGCTGAAACAATGAGGCTCTTAGTGCAAATTGTCTTTTTTCGGCCTGTTTTTTTTTTTTTTTTAATAAGGGTGGTGAAACATTGGCACAGGTTGCCCAGAGAGGTGGTAGATGCCCCATCCCCGGAAACATTCAAGGTCAGGTTGGACAGGACTCTGAGCAACCTGGTCTAGCTGAAGATGTCCCTGCTTATTGCAGGGAGCTTGGACATCATGATCTTTAAGTTCCTTTTCAATCCAAACTATCCTATAATTCTATGAATCTCTTACAAAAACAATACCTGTTCTCTCCCTTCCACCCAGGGGTGTTCCACACACGCCTGCAGGTTGCCACAGTTAAGGGGAAAACACAGGTACCTTCACAAAATTTCTCTCTTTTCATGGTTCTTGTTCACCTGCTATCAGTTTCCCATATTTATCACTGTGAAATCAAGTTACATATATGAAAATATATATCAACTGTCTGACATTTGAAAATCTATTTATAGCGCTTTTCTTCCCATTACCCTGTTTACCTTACAACCTTGATTTTCTTGAAATGCCATTTCGGAATATTGATTTCACTTGAATTGCAAATAAAAATGGGCTTTCTTGAAGAAAATTAAATATATATTTCATATGCAACAGACAGGAAAATCTCTCTGAGTCACTCTTGTATAGAGAAATAATTGGCCTATTTAAGAGGGTTGTGTAATGTTGTGCAACTCAGGAGACTGAGGGCTAAATGCTGATGTGCTGGGAAAATTGGGGGTTTAAAACCTGCTTACAGTCCTGCATGATCAGACCCATTTATTCAGTCTGTGTTTCCACTTTTCACAGTCCTGACGAGGAAAATCTCGGCAGCAAAACACGGCATTTGACTCCTTCTGTTCTCTATTGCATCTATCACCAGCTCTGCAGCTCTCTCTACAAAGCTTTTAGCAAAAGGTGGGTGAGTGGGACTGGGGAAGGAACGTGACATTGGCTCCTTGTGTACATAAACATTTTGCTGGTAACACTTTGTCCATGAGACGTGAAAAATGACACAGCTGACGGGGCTATGCAAACAGGAACTGGGCCCAGGAACTCTATTTGCTGCTTACTCTCTCCTTCTAAGCAATAGAGTTAAACTACATGAGAGAAGAAAAAAAAAAAAAAAACAACAAAAAAAACTTTTTGTCAGAGACTAGTTTTGTTTTTACTGGGAAAATGTATTAATAGAGTTTGGTTGATAGAGTTGTAAATCAAGTTAAGTAACACAACCCCTGCATTTGAGGAGGAAGAAAAAATGTGTCTTTACATAGGATGTGCTCATTGCAGGGCTGTGAACAGCCACTAGAGATGGATCCACCCCTCTCCCAGAGGGAACCCCTAAAATCCTCTGTGACATGGTCCAAGTGCCTTCCCGCCCCAAATGGAGGCTTATTTTTAGCTAAACCTTGCATATCAATCCTTGCCCTACCACAGGGGAAAGTGTCTGTACATTCAAAGGAAAGACCTTTGCAAGCCCTTCATATATTGAGCATTCCCATGCAGACTTTTGCTTAGGGAAAAAACCAAACATCCATAAGAACTGTTGCAGAAAGAATCAGACCTTAGAAACCTAAAGGGAAGAATTTCAGACTCAGGAGAGTCTTCTACATCAAAGAAAATGGGACAACTGGAAATATGGAAGCAACCCAAACTAGCCACAAAGGGGTCTCTGCAACTTGCTGCAAAGCTGACAGACATCTGTATTCCCTCGTGCTCCTCCTGTGCTTAACAAAATAAATCAACAGCTGTAGTTATCTGTGTCCTGAAAGAACAGGCGCACCATGTGGCAAGTCCCCCAAGATGTCAGGACTGAAACTGGGCCCCAGAGAGCCCAAAAGGGCACAACTTCACCCTTTGGGCTGAAGAACAAGCAGTCCCTTTCAGTCCCACAAGCAGAGGTGCTCCGTGCAGTGCAGGGCTGCAGTGACAGGACGGCTTCAGCGAAGCCAAGCTGCTCACAGGCAGCTCAGCAGAGCTCCACTCACAGCTGCAGGGGTGGCTCCCAGGGGTGGGATGGCATGTGCTAGGACAGCATACCCCTGCAGGACCTCATGGATTTACATCTGGCCCCTACAGCAGGTGGGCTGGAGCTAATGCCTCCAGCCAAATCTCCAGCTCAATGTCTTATTAATGCAAATCCCTACATAACGCTCCTAACTCGTTATGGCAGGTGCCATTTGCTGCTCACAACAGAGGCAACAGAAGCTTCTGGTTAGGGGTGTCCCCTAGATATAAAACTTGGTCATAATGAGTTTCAAAAGAACATGTATTACCTACGAGCCAAACACCAAGAGGAGGAGAACTTTGAAATTTTTGAAGCAGTTATTAATCACAGAATCATTTAGGTTGGAAAACACCTCCAAGATCATCAAGTTCAGCCATTAACCCAGCACTGCCAAGCCCACCACTAAATCAGTCCCTAAGTGACACATCTACAAATTTTTGAACACTTCCAGGGAGTGATTCCATCACTTCCCTGTGTAGTCTGTTCCAATGCCTGACCACACTTTTAGTGAAGAGACTTTCCCTAATATTCAACCTAAACCTTATCTGGTGCAACTTGAGGCCATTTCCTCGTTACCTGGGAGAAGAGACTGACTCCCACCTGTCCACAACCTCCTTTCAGGTGGGTAAAGTCACCACTGGACCCACCAACAGCTTCCAGAAAGACATGTAAGATAATTTCCCTTTTAACTTTCCTATAGTAAACAATGTCCATCAGCCAAAGTTGCCTTTGAAGTGACAGACAGGAGGTACACATGAATCTCAATGTATACAATAGGAGGATCAGGGAACAGGTAGCCTACACTGTAGACACTTGCCTTGACAATGCTGTCATTGCACTGCTTGCATCGCCTCCTAGTCCATCTGCAGGAAACTTTCAAATACAAAAAGTTATTAAATCCAGAAACGATAAATTATCTACAAGGAAAAGGGAGAAGAAGCAGCTCCTTTAATCTCCCAATTAAGAAGTAAAGGAAATTGCATCATCCCCAGATGGGAGACCAGTGTGGCTGGCCAGGCAGACAGAGGGATCACTGCGCTGGCACCAGTGACACTGCTTGCACAGACACAGACAGACAGACAGCTCTAGAGAAGAGGGCTGAAGGGAATGCCTAGATCCACCTCCCTCCTGGCCATCCAAGCGTCTTGACACATTCTTTGTATCTGGTTACTCTTTCTCACATAGAGCACATCAATTCCCCAGCCCTAATGCATGGGGGGAGTGAACTTTGCTGCTCAGACATATTTCTGATGCGGTTCACGAACAATGTGGGAAAGACAAGTTGTAGTTCTTTCTCTTTGGCCAAGTGTAAAACCCACCAACTACAAAGTGAAGCCGAGCTGAAAAACTACACTTGTCTTAATTTCAGAGGAATGTAAAAAGAAATGAGAAACAGATTTTGACTGAGTATATTTTTTAGCACTGCAATTTTTTTATTTTTTTTCTGATCCATTATCTCATCAGTAGCAACACAGTTTATTTTCTGGCCTCCTTCCACTAGCTCTCTGGTTCAGATAGTGGTATTTGTTTTAATGTAATAAATATGGTTGTTAACCAAAAAGAGGCAGATGTTTATCCCCAGAATGTTCCCTACACGTTCTCAACTCCCTTTCACCGAGATTATTTCTTGTCTAAATTAAGTGCATTTAAAAACCTGTCTGAAGTAACTACTCCAGAGGCAAACAAATAACTGTTCCTTAGTGGAGAATGATATCCTGTGGTCTTCGTTCCTTCTGGTCATGCCTCTCACTGTTTACACCTCCAGAGAGCAGAGTAACTGTTGACAAATTAGAGAAGCACCATTTCGGACTTGGTCTCAGAATCACAGAATCACAGAATGAGTCAGGCTGGAAGGGACCACAGTGATTCATCTGGTCCAACCTCCCTGCTCAAGCACGGTCATCCCATAGCATAGGGCACAGGATTGTGTCCAGATAGGTCTGGAATACTTCCAGTGAGGGAGACGTCACACCCTCTCTGGACAGTCTGTTTCAATGCTTGGTTACTGCACAGAAAAGAAGTTCTTCCTCACATTCAAGTGGAACTTCCTGGGCATCAGCTGCTGCTTCTTGTCCTATTGCTTGTCACCACCAAGCAGAGCTTAGCTCCATCCTCTTGACACCCTCCCTTCATATACTTATATGCACTTATAAGTCTTCACTTCTTAGTGCCAGGTAAGAGGTTTTTCTATGCATCAGCCCCTCTGAAGACAATGTATGGAGACCCTTACACCATCAGCCTATCAGCCTTGACCCAGCTGTAGTGACTGTCCAAAAAAAAAAAAAAAAAGGAAAGGAAGAGCAGAAATCAGAAATCCAGAAATCTACAGGAAGCCAGGTTCACAGCTGACTAAATGGAGGCAGATTAATCTGCCATTGCCTGAGACCAAGCTCACAGCCAGTTACTACAGAGCCACGAAGAAACAGCAACTATTGCTTGTCTGAGCCCTTCAAAGCCCTGATATTCCATCTGCTTCTGCTCCATCAGACATCCAAACTACAGCTTCGTGCTCACTGGGGACCATTCTACAGCTCTGACAGCTGAGGTGTTGCTGCTCACTGATACACGATCCAGTTTAAGGGAGCAGCTCCTCACCTTGCCTAAACTGGCCATTCCTAAGGATCTGATGGAAAGTTGGGTGCAAGATCAAAGCCCAATGTATATCTAACCCAGAGAAGCAGAACAAACATCAAAAGCACTCACAGGGAGCTCCAGATTTCAGCAGAGACTTCAGCACCTACCTATCAGCCTGAGTGACTCAACCAGGAAGAAGCTGACTCAAAGAACCACAGAAGGGGCAAAAAACATTTTAATATAGAGCCAGGCACATTTATCAGCTAAAATAAAAACCTCCCTCTGCACTGGGATTTGCCTTGGTAAAAACAGAAGACACAAGCCAACCAAATTGCCTGGCCAACCCCTCACCCCCCATCCAGCCGACACTCAGAGCCAGTCCCCTCTGCTCACTCCGGCAGGATGCTCTGCAGCTCCCCTCCTCTGAAGTTTGCTTACATTACTGCCTCCTTTTGCTGACATTGGCAGCTTTCTCAAGCCTTTGCATAACTATTTTTTCTTGGATATACTTAATCTATCTTATTTTTATCCCATCTGTGAGAAAAAGAGTCTGCAGCACAAACCGATCCGCTCTGGCAGTGCCGCCAGCCCTGCAGATCCCATGACCCCCTCGCCAGGCTGCTGTAATGTTTTCTGTTTATCTGGTGCTGCTCTTGGGCACTCACCCATGTCCTGTCCCAAACACACCGGGAATGTGCAAGTCCTCCTAAAGGCCTCTTTCAAGGTGAATTAACCAAGCCTCATGCACACAATATTGCTGAGCGTGGACTTTCAGACTTTTCTTTTTCCATATAAAGTTTTAAATGGGTTTAGACTGAAAATCTTCCTTAGGGATCTCACGTGTTCTGCATACATGGGTCCTGCAAATGAAGTTGGATGAACTCCCTGGGAGAATCTACTACAGCTCAGGGGTTCCCAGCAAGGATACAGGGACCACTAATGTCACATTGGCTGCTTCAAAGGGATACAGGGCCAAGAGGAGAGACAGTAACAGCTTTACTGTGTCCGCTGCTGGCAGTGGTGGAAATACCACTGCCAAGGATGGTACCACTTGAAAAGCAGGGGTGGGATGCCTGTTGTAGCTGCCATGGGATTTAATCCAGGGTAAGTCTGTGGCTGCTGTTATCCAGGAAGATGGACTGAATGGTCCCACTAGTCCTTTTTTAGCTTTTACTTAGGTACCTAAACAGCTGGGTTTGCCTACTTTGTGAGACAGTGTCCAGAAGGATGTGAGATGGTGGCCAGTGATGGGTGCTACACCCTGGACTGTGCTGGCTTGCCAGGTGCTGGAAAATTCTCCAGGATGCAAGGAATCATACAACCACTTAAGTTGGAAGAGACCTCCAAGATCATCAAGTCCAACCATTAACCCAGCACTGCCAAGCCCACCACTAAACCGTGTCCCTCAGAGCCACATCTACATGTCTGTGAAATCTCTCCAGGGATGGAGACTCCACCACTGCCCTGGGCAGCCTGATCCAATGATTGACAACCCTCTCTGTGAAGAAATTTTTCCTAATATCCAATCTTAACTGCCCCTGGTGCAACTTGAGGCCTTTTCCCCTTGTCCTGTCACTTGTTACCTGGGAGAAGAGATTGATCCCTGACTCCAACCTCCTGTCAGGCAGTTGTAGAGAGCAAGGAAAGTGAGGCTGTTTCTGCCACCCAAGGTAGCACTACATTGATACTAAGCCTATGGTTTGGAAGCATGAACAATATGTCATTGTCACAACGAGATCTGCAAAACCACTTCAAGCAACTGTTTGTAAATCCATTTGGGTTTCTAAGTCCAAACATTTGTAAACCCATTCCCACCAACTGGGAATACATGAGTCAGTGACTATCTGACAAATCTCCACAGTTACACCGGAAGGCATAAAAACATCAACCTTTTTTAAATCAATGTTTTTAATCAAAATTTCCTGAAGTAAATGCATAAATCAAAGATTTTATAAAAGAACCTTCCTAAGTACTTAACTCTCCCTTCCACTGCCCCCACTTCTGAATGAAGGAGCAGGACACAAAATGGTCCTTTCATTAACAAGGACCGACAGGTCAAGTTATACTCTTATATCACTTCACCATCTTATTTTTAAAAATCCATATCTCACCTTGCACAACATCAGAAAATTATTTTCATTTATACATAATTGGGTAAACTTTGACTATTTACTTCTTTGTTTTTATTTCCCCCCTTTTCTTCACTAGGTCACTGGGCAGCATAGAAACGTATGGGCATGGGTCATCTTCATTTGTTTGCAGAATGCTTCAGACTTAGGGATTAATTAATTCAAAAGAACAGAGTACATGGAGTTCTTGGGGAGAGGGATGTAATTACTGCATTTGAAGTTCTCATGGAAGAAAGTTAAAGTGGCAATTTTTTGCAGTTAATGTCTTTTCCTGCTGCTCATTCTGGCGGGAGGCGTCCTACTGTCTTTCCTGACTAGCAGTCGTCTATTCCTTACTGAAACACAGGAGATAAAGGAGATGCCTCCTGTGAGATTGGGTGGGGAAGGAGCTGTGTTCCACAGGTGAAGCAGGGAAACATAAAAGACCTGGAATGCTCATTTTCCTGAGGATTTAACTTAATCAAATTATCACTAAACTGCAAGCCATTTCTAACCACTAATTACCCACTGCCTGGAAACTATTTTGAACAAATGTAAATGTACAAAATCTGGTTGATGATAGCCTTGAAATGCAGATCCTGGGAAGCCTGTGAACTTTGACAACTGTGGAGAAACAAAACCAGAGTTTCTTTTCATAACTTTGATCCTGTTCTAGCGGCAATACACAGGCACACGTAACGGATCTTTCCTTCCTCTGTTTTCTTGCCAAGGATGCTCTTTGGAAACAGCGCTGTAGCTACTCCATAAAGTTTCTCCTCCAGAATGTATCAGATGTTATTTAAATAAATGCATGCTAGAATTTGTCTACAGTGCCCCCTGGTAAACCACAGCTATGAAGAGCCTATGTTCAGACTGAAGGGGCCAAAAAAAGCTGAACTGCAGTCAAACAGAACAATTCCATCTCATCCTACAGAACCAGACTCTGCATGGTGATATAACAGATTAAACACTTTCAAGAAGGAATGAGGGATCACAGGTGTTTCCCCACAAACACTGCAGCCTGCCTTAGCACTGATTTCTTCTCCTTCTCCTTTGAATCTCACAGGAATGACTTGTCACTGTGTATTGTACCACAGCGGTGCCACAGCTGAATCAACGACCCAGGCATGGACTGGGCAGAAACAACCCCACAGATACCCTCAAGCAGTCCATGGCTCAGTGGAAACATGAGGGTAGAACTAATTCCCTTAAAAGCCATGGAGATTTTATTTTAAGTTTTCCCTTAATAAGTTTTTAATCTGAAGGTCCTTATGGCCCTTTGCAGATTGAAATAATCAAGTTATTTTCTGTAGACCAAAGTTCAAACCCTGATGGAGGTTCATATTTTCCATGTAGCCATTTAGTCCCTACAGTCCCCATCATAAAATTTCTGCTCAAAAGCAAGACCCAAAGCTCAGGAATTCAGTGAAAGAGAGGATAGAAGAAATGATGCAGCTCTTCAGCTGCCTACCTTGCGACCAGGTCTTGAAATTATAATTGCCAAGAAATAAAATTTATGCAGATTCAGAAGAAAAGCAGGACAAAACCACAACACAGGCAAGCTGCATCCATTCATCAGTAAAGCAAAAGCAAATATGGATGAAACGGGAGATTTTTTTCCTGAGATCCTGTTTGAAATCTACTTTTTCTTCCAGGGTCAACAAAACCTCCAGCTTCAACCTTTTGCATATATGCTTTAAGAATTAGCATGCTGTGAGGTCTCACTGCAGACAGCATGTGTTTGCTCAAGCAACATATACAACAAAAAGTCATGGGGGTTTTTTCCACCCGTCCCTCCTTGTTAACACAAAGCAATCACATAGAGCTTTTCAATTTTCCACAGGCACCACAAGCAAGAAGGAATGAAACCTCTGACAGATGGCTTTGAGGTAGCACCCCCACTTTGCAATTGGGTAAGATGACCTTCCTCGTGTCATAGATGTTGGACTGGGGGAGGTCACAGGCTGCCTTGCTCTTCCAGCTGCATTTGGTCTCCTCCTCAGGTCCACAGTAGTCCTGTGGGGCACATTAGGTCCCAAGAAGCCATTGAGACAGGGATATAATTTAGGGTGTTTGCATCAAGCTGTGCTTTTTTGAAACAATTCTAGGCTGTCCAGGGGACATGAAAAGACAATGTAGGAAGCTTTGTGTCCACTTCACAAGCTTGCTTCTCTTTAGTAGGTGGTTTTCCTCATATCTTTGCCTGCATTTCTGTATTTCACAAAAAATAGCTTCATTCCATCCTCCCTAGGTCAAGTTTTCTTCTGCTGGTTGCTGTATGTTTTCACTTCATCTCTGAGCTGATTCACACTATGTGATCTCTGCCATGAGGGGAAAGAATCAAAGGTCAAGAAAGCTCCAGTGGTGTTTCTATAGCAGTGAGTTCTGTAGTAATGAACATTTCAGGTTCTGGAACTTTACCATCTGTGCTATTACACACCTTTCTCACAAGATTTGTGCTTGAGTATTAGAACAGGCTGCCGAGGGAATTGGTAGAATTGCCATTCCTGGAAGTATTCCAAAAGTGTGTAGATGTGGTGCTAAGGGACATGGACAAGTGGGGAACACGGTGGTGTTGAGTTAGCAGCTGGACTCGGTGAAACTAGAGGTCTTTCCCAATCCTAATGTTTCCATGATTCTGTGATTTCAGTCCAAGTCTACTGGTAGCCACCAGATAAGGCTCAGGAACCTGCATGTGTCAAGTGCATGAACCACTGGAGCACTCAATGTCTTCAGACACAGGTGCTTCAACCATCCAAAAATTTCCCTCCAACATCCATTGTGGCCACCAGACACCAGCACTTTGTCCTAAGCACCTGCCTCAGAGGGAGAGATGACAATTCACAGTTATCCACCTCCCCACAAAAGTTTGCAACACATACTCACTTCAGAGTTGGGAACCTATTTGTCTGCTTCTAGAGTCCACTTGGACTTCTTTGACAACACCGTTTGCACTTGCTTTAAGGATATTTTATATACTCAAGAGGGGGTGAAAGCAGCTTAATGTACCTGAGAATTGGTCCCACAAAATCTCCACCTTTCCTTTAACTGTAATTATCACACAAAATGGGAACAGCAAAGGTTTCAGAGAACAAACCATACCAGTTCAGGGCAAATGGGTGCACAGACTTCGCCATTGTTGAAGAGCCAGGAAAATGAACAAATTTGCCCCCTGGGTTGAAGCTAAAGGAACAAAATTCTTGAGCCCTGCCTAAAATCACATGGGTCTGTTTGGCTCGTCTGATGTTGTTCCACGGTGATTCACAAGCATTGCTCTGCCTTGCTGTGTGATGCTTGGCAGCCAGCTGCACAGTCAAAGCTGTGCAGAGAGCAAATGAGGGCCCTGATGCATAATTTCTCCTTTTTTTTTTTTTGCAAACAATCTTCTGCCTCAGAGACAACTCTAGAAAACTACAGGCAAGGTCCGGACAGAATCAGCAAGTATTTCGTGTTGTTGGAAAATAAAGCCAGATTGCACAGCCTGATAGCCATATGATCCCCTTCTAACGTGCATCATTTCTCTTACTAACAGCAACAGGCAGTGCCTCACACACTGCTTTGCAAATAATGATTAAGGTCAAGAATACTTCCCCAGATTGTAGCCTGTCCTTTGCACCTGCAAAACTTGACTGATGGAAAGTTGACTTGAGGCCACATTTAATAAAAGGGTTACCCACGTGTCACAACAGTGAACCTGTAACCATCCCACCCCAGCAGCATGACCTGGACCACCTATTTTAAGTGTTGAGGCACTCAGCATAGTTAGAAGGAGTCAGGAGCACTGAATTTCTGAGGAGTGACTCAGAACCTGTACTGTACATGTAGGGTCCAAGGAGACAGGGTGTCTGCGAAGGGCAATTAGGTGTTCCCTTGTGTGCCCAGTGAGGAGCTGCTGAGAGCCAGCCAGCTGGAAACACCAGGGATATATCTGAACAGGCACCTGCCTCCTGGCTTGCTCCTCTTAACAGCTGGCTGACATGGCACAGAAGCCTTTCCTAAATATCAGCTGGAATTTCTCACAAATGGTGCATGAGATATGCACCACCTGGCAAAGCATCCTCCTGAAGGACAGGTGATGCAGACCCATGCAGGGAACCACAACCTGAAGGTGGAGGTTGACTCAAATATGACCACAGTGCCCAAGATGTACTTCTGTCTCTCTGGGAAGGGATTCTGCTGCCACTCTTGCTGTCCTTACATGAAACTTGTGTTTTGAAGCCATTTGTCAGGAAGCATTAGCATGCCTGGCAGGTTTGCCGAGCCTGGGCTTCTTCAAGTAAGCAAACAGAACGAAGGGAATTCCCAATTTTGCATGTTTAAACAGTAAGACTGAAAGCTATTTAGAATCCTGCTGACCAAATCTCAGATCCTGCAGGCTCGGTGCTGTTCAAGCCTCCTTAGCAGGCTGAAGAGCACCCTTCTGACTTCTGAATTTCAGCAGAGGAACAAAACACTTACAGAGCTCTTCAAGAAAAAAAAGGAAGGAAGCAGGGCTGGCCACCGACAGGTAATCACTCTCTGCTTCCACCTCCTGCTTGTCGGAGAGAGGTAAGGGATATTCCCCACACTTTGGGCACATCCTTACTCCTTCATTCCTGTGCACACCTGGCACCACACACTGCTGTGACATTCATGGCTCCCAGGAGAGCTTTTTGTACTTGCTTGGCAATCCAAATCTACTAAATACACATTAATCTAATTGTAACCATTGTATCAAGCAGAGGAAAAGAATTAAGAAACTTCAGCTTACAGTGTGCCAACCATTCCAAAAATCAGATTACTGTGGATAATAAACAGTGAGAAACAACAAAACAGGAGTCAGAGGAATTGGAGTCTTTCATGGTCACTGACGTAGTAACTCAGCACTGCAGTTTAACACAGATAAATGCAGTGTAAAGTAATATATCTGAAGAAAAGGACTGGACTTGAAAGCACATATTTAAATGTGACATTCATGCAATACAGTAGCCAGGAAAATGAGGCTGATTTCATTAAAGAAAAGCAAATCTCTGAAGACTATACAGTCCATGGATACATTAATAAAAAAGAAGCGGAAAAAAAAGCAGTCCAAGCATAATTTAGGCTATGTCAGAGGGGAATCACAGTGACTAGTAAAACAAAAGGAGCACAAGATAGATTTTATTAAGTTAGCGAAATAAGTCTGGATGGGAAAGTCTAAAAGACTATCTTACAGGTAGTGTGTCAAGTACCAGTGAGGATGATATGTCAGCTTCAGCTGCTGTCTCCGTATTTAGTACTGGGTCTGATGAACAAGAAGAAAACTCACATTTACTTAGCAAGCTCCCTGTATATATTTAAGACAGTGCCTGCATATTTAAATAATGGAAACTTCAGATGTTCTCAGCTTTCCACTGCACCAGTCCCTACGGAAACAACCCCCACCTCAAGGACAGGCAGAAAGAAGAGAGCAGGGATTAGTGGTCTTTCCATTGCCAATGGTCAGTGAAGGAGGAGAATGCTGAATTATTGTGGTCACAGAGGAAATCAGAGGCCAGATCTGTGTTCTTTTCATAACCACAGAACACCTCTGAGAGCTCTCCAAAGTGCAGGTACACAGACGTATTCGCTCCAGTGAAAACCAGCCTCTGCTGGTGTGGGAGGGGACAGACTGCTCCGTGCTCCTCAGGCTGAGCAAATTAACTCTGGCCAAGGACACTGGAGGAAAACTCCTTGTTTTTAGCAAAGCTGTGGTTCTGCATGGGTGCAAATGGCCTGGGATGCACTCAGAGACTCATCCCCAGGGAACTGCTGGGAACTTCTATCAGGAAGATGAGGTCCTAACAGCTTGAGCTGTGATTTCCACCAGTGGCTCTGTGGAAATCAGGTATCTCAGAGTGAACACCACAACGCTGACCTTCCTCAGAGGCCAGATTTATTCTCAGCAGAGAAAGAAAACCTCATACAGTTGCCAGATTAAGCTGATCAAGAACTAACAAGAACTGGAGAAGCAACAGGAGTGGCCTCCTCCGCTCTGCCTCCAGAGAAAAATCTGGCTTTTATTACAAAATTCCAGCCTGGAGCTTCCTCCCACAGGATAGACCAAGGAGGCCCAGACTTGTATGAATTAACCAAAAATAACACTTCCAGGGAGGGAGAAGATGATTGAGGGGATTGCTGATGGCATACAGAGGCGTCTCACCAACTTCTCACCAGTTCAAGTGCAGAAGTCAGGAGGAAGGACAGAAAGCCTCTGACTTTGAGAAGTTTGTTGCCTTTAGCTGATTTACTGGGAAGCAAGAAACTGCCACAACCACCATCACATCAGGCAGCCCCAAGCCAGTGGACAGAAGAACAAAAACTGTCCTTCCCATCTCCACAATAATCCATTTTAAAGAGCTATGGGTTGCATGTGGCAAGGCTCGGATTGATAGCAAGCTCCAGGCTCCACCAGCAAATATGTTTAAAAATAGCCAAAACAAACAGGATTCTGTCTGGGGAGGGAAGGAGGCAGGCACCTTTTTGGCTGTGTTTGGCCAGCAGCAGGGATATGGTCTAGTTGATCCTGACCATCTCCACTACACATCCTCATTGCTATGGCAATGTCCCATAAACAGAGCAGGGATCAGCAGCTCCCTGGAGCAAGGAGGCAGCACTGTCCTCAGGTAGTGGCACTGCATTAGAAGAAAGAAAACAAGAAATTTGTGCAGGCAAGCTGAAGACTCACTAGAGCGTGTAAATGCTACCTAAATTTGTGCATCAGCATTTAAATACCACGAGAACTGGAGCTGGAGCTAAGCAAGAGCAAAGCAGATGAACACAGAGTGTCTGATTCAGCATGGGGAGATGGGGAAGCACAGGGAGCTGGGAAGCACCCACAAACTGGGCCAAGGCTACCCCAAACGCTGCTGCTGTTCCCCAGGAGAAGCCTGTGAGAAACTAAACCAGATGGCAGCTGACATGCTGAATCCTCGGAGCAACCTCAGGCAGGACAGGGAGCACCACACCAAACTCTAGCACTGAAGCAGGAAAAAGCAGCTCAGAGAAAAGGACCACCAGCACCATGAGAAGCCACCAGTGATGGGAGATCTCTCCTGGGGGTCTCAGTGGCCATTGTGGGTTTGTGGAGCTGCAGAAGGGTCTGGCTAAGGGACGAGAAGTATCACAGCCTCGCTGTTAAAAATCAGTACTTGTTTGCCCTGCCCTTTTGCAAGATGAGAAAGGGGGAAGGGAAGCATGTGCTCACCCCACCTTCCTGCAGTCTTCACAACCTGCGGCCTCTCAGAATGCTGGTTCCCCCACTGCACTGGAGTGGCCGCCGAGAGAGGCTTTACCCAAGGTAGCGCTTTGGTGAGGTAATCTAAGACAACAGGATTAAACTGAAAGAGACAATTTATGTTGTGCAACAGGAAATATTTCCAGACAGTAAAGTCTGTTGGGCTCCAGAGCACTTTCCCAAGGTAAGCAGCAGAACTGGAATGGCCATCCCTCGGCTCATCTGTCAAGGCTACACGAGCACTGTGTGGTGTGGAGAACACGCTCACACCAGGAGAGAGATGGGACAGGGACCTCGGGTTTGCTGCTGGTACAGCAGTTCTGTGTAGAAACAGAGACTCAGCATTTGCTTATACACAGAACAAGTTTCTATTAACAGAAGAAAAAGCTGAGATTTAAGGCAAGTAAGAAAGCAAAAAAAAAAAGCCAGAAAGGTCTTGGTGGTACATGAGATCCTTCAGTGCCTGTCATGATCTCAACCTGACTGAGTTTCTCGTCTTGCTTTCTCCTTTGCAAGTATCAGGAAAAAAGCAGATATTAAGGGACTGATTCTTACCTGCCCTCCACTGCTGTAAATCAGAAATAATGTCACTGAAATCAGTGGGGTGATGTCAGCTTAAAATGAAGTGGGTTCACATTTAAATTAAAAAAAAAAAAAGGATGAAATTATGGTCATCTCCCAACATAGGTAAAGTTTTAGGATAGTTTAGAAACTGACTCCCAAAAACTGTACTTGAGACAGAGGTTCATCTCTCAACAGCTGTATATATGGGTGGATTTCCGAAGGGCTGGAGGTCCTATCCCCCCTTCAAACACCCAAAGCAGCCCCTGAAGCTCAGTTAGCCCCTCAGTCACCTTGCACAGGCAATGATTCCGTTCACCCCAGAGCTGACTTGCCTGTTGAACCCCTGCAAAAATGCCAGTCTGTCACCCCATTTCTTTTCACACCAGAAATACAGAGCACAGCTCCAGGTAAATCCTGTTTCTTCGGCTCCTAAGAGGTGCTGGGAGCAACTCCTGCTACAGTTTCTCTCCTCCCTCTGTTACATGAGCTCATTACTCTCTTGGCTATGTCTCTGCTAGTAAACTAACCCTTGCCAGAGCCCATTCTTCAGCCCTGAAGCCAATTGGCACGGCCTGACGCCTACATATTATTAAACTCTCTTACACTCTGAAACAAGGTGACTACATCCAAACCGCCTTTGGAGTGTCCTGGCCCTTCCTAAACTCCAGCAACACCCAGAAGTTGTCTCAGATCAAGCCGCGTGTGGTAGCACAGACCCTCGAGACCAGCTCACTAGTACATGTATAAGCCAGCTGTGAGAATACTGAAAGTGAATACTTTTTCATAAATCCTTCAGTAGCACAACACTCAGAAAGAGTCTGGGAGATTGGAAGACCCAAAATAGGATTTCCTACTCAACTCGTTAAAAACAAAAAAAAAGTGCCTTTCATAGAGGAACTGTGAAACAAACTTTGAGCTTTTACCTAGAAACTGACCCCAGGCAAAGCTGTCAGTAAATGTCTCCTGGGCCCCCCATTGCTTATGGCAGCAAGACAAGGGGTGCCAAGGCTGGACAGGGAGCTTGAACTTTCCCCAGCCACGGGAGGAGATGTGCCTCGGCTGGAGGCACGGGAGAGGGACTGAAGTGCTCAGGGTGAGCCCAGTGCCCCCTTCCACATACTCATCTTGTAACTTCTTCTACCACTTCCACATTAGGGAAGGGGGGACAGAGAGGACTCTACTGCCAAACCAGCATAAAACGAGAGGGAGTTGAGGGAGCAACACGAATCAAGCAGTGACTAGGAGGTAAACACACTGTACACAAAGCCTTGCGATCATTTTTCCTGGGGCCAACTCCAAAGCTTTTATTGCCCCATTTATAATTAGCTGGTAAATATTGTACATATAATTGACCTTTCTAAATGCTGCTGGGTGGCTGGAGGTGTTGGGAGCTACTCCTGCCTGTGAAGACCTGGGGTTGTGCAGCACCGACTTCATCTGCCGGTGTGTAATGCTCTGCAAGCACTTTTTTCCCTCGCTTACTGACACATTGAGATTTACTGCCCTGTGTCAGTGAGTTCAAGAAAGCATTTTAACTCTGGAAGCTCCGGGAACCGGCTCCAGCACATGCTTCAGGACTGATCCGTCAGTTTCTTACGCCTTGTTTGTCCAAGAAACAGTCAAGACTGAACGAGTCAGGAATGACAGAAATAGTACATGAAGTCACAGTTGCTCCACTTTAAAGCACAAGCATTTGTGTCTTTTTCCTACCAAACATATGTGCGTTCAGCGAGCAAATAAGGCAATGGCAGAGGAAAGGCAACACAGGCAGGATTTTACAGATGCCAGCTGAGCTGTGCCCGCTCCTCCAAGCGAGGGTAACACAGATTTCTACATGTATCAGCTCTTTCTGCTCAGAAAAGCAATCCCCGGGACTGGACACACTCACAAACCCCGTGAACGCTGCCGCAAGCCGGCCCTGGGAAAAACCTGTGAACACTGTGAAACTGAAGCTGAAAGACAAGCACGTAAGAGAAAACGCTGAGCAGCCCCTGCTCTTTCCCTCACCTCCGCTCACTGCCTGCCCGGCTTCTGCACATCCCCGCGCTGCTCTCTCCCTCTGTTAAACAGCCCTGTTTGCCGTCAGTCACATCAAGCCACCAGCAAAACAGCACCAACGCCAGCCCTCGCAGCTGACCTGTCCCACGGAGTGAGACGCACACCGGGCTCCCGTCCCCTCCCCGTGCCCCCGCAGCCCCTCGCCCACCCAAACACCCAGCACCAGCATCCCCCGGCCGCCTCGCTCCCGACCACCTGCACGGACAGGACCATGGCGGCGAAGTTTGCGAGAGAAGGATGTTTTTGCCCTCACCGCCTCAGGTTCCCAGCAGCCTGGGACGTACAGCGAGCTGCGTGGAGAGAAGAAAGTTGTTGTAGCGTTCGGTTTCTTGGCGTTCCTGGCAG